>PVIC010057473.1:0-10662 GCA_004025085.1 Thryonomys swinderianus
TCTCTCTCTCTCTCTCTCTCTCTCTCTCTCTCTTTCTTTCTTTCTTGAGACAGGGTTTCACTATGTAGTCAGGCTGACCTGGAACTCCCTACCTAGCTAAGGCTGGACTCCAACTCTCACTGATCCTCTAGCTTCAGCCTCCTGAGAATAAGGATTACAAGGGTGAATCACCACACCCAGCTAAGTAAATTATTTGTAACCCAAACCCATACAGAAGAAAGAATATGGATAGCTTTAAACAAAGAAAGGAAAATATTTTATGATCAAAGTACTATAAGGAAAACACAGCAGAAACAGTGTGATAGTAACAGTTTTAGTTTTTAGAGGTGTAATTTTAAAATAAGATGTAATATTTTCATGTCAATCCTTGTGAAGTCCAAGCACTATTGCTATTCACATTATATGGATGAAATGGAGAGGAAAATGCCATGTCCAGGATAGAGAACCCACTAATGATAGAAGAAAAATAGAAGTAAATAAATATTTACTTCAAAGACACTGATGCAAATTTCCTTGGAAAGAAAAAACTATGATACAGATGTTTTTTAAAGGCAAGCACTATTAACAAAAGACAGTACAAAATTTCGCATTATAATTGTTTAAAGTTTAAAACAGAAGAAAAAAGCTGTTTGGATTTTATGTTCTAACATGCTGTGAAGTATTATAAAAACTGAAATCCCAAACACTAAAACAGTTCTGAAAATTAAGGCATATTAACACATTAATATGGACCAGGTAATATAACATACAATATTCATAATTAGAAATGGGAAAAGTAACACTGACCAATTTTTATACATTTTGATTTCTGGATTTACTTGCATTTTAAAATCACCATTTCCAAAGTGATTGCTATTTGTTCTCTTTTTGTTTTTGTTGCTTCCTAAGTAAAGTGCAGAGCAGTACAGAAACAAGTCAGAAAGGTGACATTGTGCTGCACTGGACATGCAGTGGCTTCCAAAACGGGTCTGCTAAGTGATAGAAGTTAGTGAAACTGAGATATTGAAATAGACCTACTCATGAAATTTAGTCACCAGTTCTATTGAATAAGGAAGGGGTGAAGCAAAAACATTTCTCTTTCATTTTCTCTTCCTTTTTCCAGCCATTTATTTTTATTACTATCTCAGTTGTACACATCAGGATTTATAAAGCACTGTAAGAATGTCAATCATAAGCTAAATGGAGCAGCAGTGTAAAGGTAATATTTGAAAAGGAGAACCAGAGGTGAAATTGAGAGCTACAGAACCAGGCAACCTCATATAATACATTACCAGAGAGACCCAAGCATAACAGAGAGAACTGAGGAAGATGACAGGGAGGAGACTGCATAAAATACCAATGTGCCCCCAGAGTGCTGGAACTAAAAAATGAAGTGTATGTTTAGAGAAGCTAAAGAGAGATCATTTAAACTGGGAATTCAGAGTATAAAATGATATAAAAAAGAGATAAGTACCCAGAAACCTAAATTGATGTCAAATGTGTTCCCAGGCAATCCTACAGGGACACAGAGAATGTACTGCCTACCTATTTTTCTCTAGAGAACTGAAAGACTTAATGGTTTGCACGGGGAGAAGTATGTGACTTATCTTAGTCACCTCTAGGATTAGGCCCATTAATATGAGCTTTATTACCATAATTACTGAGTTCTGTTTCTTATACAGGCTATAGCTGTTTCAAGATGAATAATAACTTTCATCTTCTGGATCTCAATTTACCTGTTGGGCCACTTAAATGCTTCAGGTCTTTGGGGAAGCAATTATTAAATTTTTATCCCCAGATTGCTAAATGATCCCCAGGAACTGAGAAAAGTGATTCTCTTTAGGAGGTAAGCAATGTATTTCTACCACCCATAGAAAAAGGCTTGGGAGACCCAGTGGACACTTTGTCACTTACCCACCCATTCATTCATTAAAGATTTATTAAGCACCAACAATATGTTGGGCTTTGTGATGCTGGGGACAGAGAAGAGTTGAAAAGCAAATCCCTCTCCGTGAGAAGCTCACAGTCTAGAGGGAAGATGGCCTTGCCATTGAGGATCATCCAATACATGGATCAAAGCCAGATAGAGACTCAGAAATAGTTGGGAGCAGACAACAGAATAATCAAGAGGAAGAAAAGGAAAGTATTATGAGGACAGGGTGAAAGATGCCAGGCTGGCTAAGAAAACAAGGGCATTCCAGAAAGAGACTGCACAATTTTAGTCATTGTGGAAAAATGAACTATCATTACTAAACATTGTATTAAAAAAGGTTATTATTCCATGATTTCTTTGAGGGTGCTCATCATATTCTTTGGCTTCTGGTTTCACATGATTTTGAACCATCATCATTGACGTGTGTTCACACAACAGAGGGGATATGAACTTTCCACGTGTTCTGTGTGTCACTCCAACCAAGGGTCCCTGGACTCCAGCACTTCCTTCAGTTCAACATGAGTCAACACTACTCCAGACCTTGTCTGCTTACAAATGCTAGGTCTTTGCTTTTACCTCCTTCCCTTGTCTTTGTCCACTGAAAACTCTGATTTCAATCCCATTTTCTGTTCCTCAAGGCTAACAAAGAATAAAAAGTAGGGCCAGAGGGTTAGCTCACTGGTTCTGGCGCCTGCCTCGCAAGCGCAAGGTCCTGAGTTTGATCTTTGGTAACCACATACAATGTTGGGCGTGGAGACTCACGCCCACCAACAATCAGTACCACATACCACAGTGCCGGGCGTGGTGGCTCACGCCTGTAATCCCAGCACTTGGGAGGCAGAGACAGGAGGACTGCTGAGTTCGAGGCTTGCCTGGACTACATAGTGAGCTCAGAGCCAGCATGAACTACAAAGCGAGACCCTGTCTCAAAAGGAGGAAAAAAAAGAAAAAGAATGAAAAGTAGAAGGTGTCTTTACCCTTAAGCCTTTCATAAATAAATTGACTTATGAAAACAGCAAATTTAAGAAATAAGTGCATTCTACAGGCCGGAGATTTAGCTCAGTTGTTCCACTGCCTGCCTAGCAAGCCTAGGGTCCCTGGTTCGATCCCAGTAACCATATACAATGATATGATCGCGGGCGTCAGGAGGACTGCTCTGAGTTCGAGGTTTGCCTGGGATACATAGTGAGCTCAGGGCCAGTCTGAACTACAAAGCGAGACCCTCTCTCAAATAAATAAATAAATAAATAAATAAATAAATAAATAAATAAATAAATAAATAAATAAATAAATAAGTGTATGCTAGTCCAATTGGGTCAGCTATTCTGGTCAACTCTGAAAGACTTTCTTAGCTCTTACCTCCTTATTTTTCTTTTTCCTTTTTGTTTGTTTGTTTGTTTGCTTTGAGACAGGGTCTCACTTTGTAATTCAGGCTAGCCCTGAGCTCACTATGTAGCCTAGGCAAGCCTCAAACTCAGCAATCCTCCTGCCTCTGCCTCCCGAGTGCTAGGATTACAGGCATGAGCCACCATGCCTTGCATTATGATATGTGGTGCTAATTGCTGGTGGGCATTGTGGTATGTGTTACTGATTGCCCAGTATTGTTGTATGTGGTTACCAGGAACGGAACTCAGGACCTTGTACTTGCTAGGCAGGCCCCAGAACCACTGAGCTAAATCTCAGGCACGTACCCCCTTATGTTTTATCCCACCCTGCACTGACAAGTGATATTCAAGAGTCTATGAAGCTGGCTCAATACTATATTGGCAAAGTAAAAGGCTGAATAAATTTGCATGGTCCTAACTATTATGGACACACGTGAGTAACAGATTATTAAAGTGAAACGTGTAGGTTCCAAATAATGCCCAGTTGCCTGCAGGATAGCTGGAGCTACACATTCTCTCTCACTCAAGAAAACATAAAAGAGGGAACTTCTATGTAATCTTGACTTTAGCACAGTTAAATTACAGTTCCCGTACTGACCATAGTTCACATTACTTACTGTTAGGGCTCTCCTGGGAGCTTATTCCATGTGAGTCTGCCTGACACCACAGCTCACTGAGAAATTCCACAGTAAGAGACAGGGTGCTGGGTCATCTGGCTTATCTGTTGCATTCTCATGCTCTATCCTCTCGGTGTATTTAACAGTGAGCGTCACATGCCTTATATCTTAGTAACACTGAAAAGAAAAGCAGAGGGACTGGGGGATTTAGCGTAGTGGTATGGTGCCTGCCTTGCAAGCGCAAGGATGAGTTTGATGCCCAGTACCACAAAAAGAAAAGAAAAAAAAATGAAGAGAAAGCAAGAGATGGAGAGAGTGAGCTGAGCTAAAGCTTCACCTTTTAACCATTTCCATTTTGCACTTAAAGGGAGTTAGAAGGAGCTGATGAGGGAGGAGGAGAAAAAACACTTTACAAAATTGCTCCTGTTATCTCATTTCACAGGTCTATGGGAGATTAGTAACCATTCTAAGAGCAGAGCAGAATTAGTCATGGGGTGGTCTTAAACATCAACCTTTCTGACTCTAAATACCATTCCCATTAAAGCTAACCTCTTTTTTTTTTTGGATGTTTCCACAGTGATTGTTTATTATTTTTAACTGTCATGAAGAATTTTCACATATTTAGGAAGAGGGGAAGTAACTACTTGGAGAAGTTTTGCTCAGGACAAATCTTGCAGGAGTCTCCAGTACATTGTGCAGTTCTATTCCTAATGTCTCTGTGTGCCCACCAAGAACTCTAACGAGGAAGTCAGCTCATTGTCCATTATTCATTCACTCTTTTTTAAAATTGAATTCTTTGTTGGTACATTTTACATATAGCTCACAATCACACTCAACATTGGGGAATTTGTACCAGTACATGAGAGAAATTAATTCTTATTTTTACCCACATCCCTACCCACCCACAACCCCCACCTCTTATACACATGCAATTTCTTTTTCTTTCCAAATCATATTTATGCTTTCCCCTCATTACCTTCCCTCACCACATTCCCTTAGATGTAAATGACTTCTAGAATGTATGACATATTTAGTAAAATAGGAAATATTCATTCACTCTTTGACTGCTTTCCTAACTTCACACAAACTGATAGACCAAAGTCCCCTCATGGTACGTTTTGCTGTCTAGCATACTCCAACAGACTGGGGCTTTCTTCGGTAACACTAATAGGCAAAACCTCTATTAGAAACCCCAGTGGGTTTATGTTTGTACTGAATCTACTAATTTGTTTTATAATCACCATGCATGAATATTTTGGTTGAAATTTTTTAACTCTATTTTTTTTGAGACAGGGTCTCACTTTGTAGTTCAGGCTGGCCCTGAGTTCACTATGTAGCCAAGGCAAGCCTTGAACTCAGCAATCCTCCTGTCTCTGCCTCCCGAGTGCTGGGATTACAGGCATGAGCCACCATGCCCGGCATAATTCTGTTTTTTCTAGTTGCTATACTACTCTGGTAGCCAGGCAAGAAGCTTGAGCTAAATGTGGTGGCACTTATCTGTAATCTCAGAAATCTAGGAGGCTGAGGCAGGAGGATAACAAGCCTCAACTTAGTGACTGAGAGAGACTGTCTCAAATTTTAAAAATAAATGAAAAAGGTCTGGGAATGTAACTCAGTGCAAAAGTCTTTGCTTCAGGCCCCGATATCACACACACACACACACACACACACACACACAAATACACACATGCACACATGCACAATAAACTTTCAATGTTCCTTTTTATGAATTCGGGCTAGTTCAGCTCCTAAGGTTTTTGCAAAATTCTGCTTCAGACAGCTTTGCTCAACAAAAACCCAAGAAGATTTAGTCTTCTGATCAAGGAATTTTTAATTAAAAAGGAACCTTTTACAAGTACATAGTATAATTTTAAAAGAATAAAAAGAAATTTTCATTTGCACTTGAGATGTGGCAAACTTCTTTGCATCATGGCTGTTTAGCAGTAGAAGCAAAAACAAGTAGACTCTGGAAGCAGAAGGTAAGAACATGTGGACTGAGGATATAGCTCAGCAGCTCCACACCTCCCTGGCAAGCTCAAGGTCCTGAGTTTAATCCCCAGTACCACCAAAAAAAGTAAGAATATGAAACCTAGTTTTGCCAAATTTTTACTTGTATTGCCTTAGGAAAGTTAAAAGCTACTCAGTATTTCTGAACTTTGGGATACACAAGCCAGTATTTGTAACAATGTCTGGTAGATACCCAATAAGACTTATCTATTATTAACCCAGTGGGAGTAGTTACTACAAGTAATCTCTTTAATTTAATTAAGAATTCTTATAAAGTGAGAATGCCTGATGTACAAAATTTCTCCAAATGTGATGAAATATTAATAATACTAAATTTAACAAGTAATGAAGATGATATAGTATATTTTACAGACATTTAATTAAATATTTACTGCTTCAATCCTGCAGCTTTCTTTTAGAATTCTGAGCCCATTATTCCCCCCTTTCTAGAGCCAAATATTTTTATTTCAGAATTTCACAGGCCCAAAGCACTGGGCCTGTTAGAACCTTGATAGATAAAATGGTGAGGTCCAAGGTAAATGAGGCAGTTCTGAATTCTAACCTTCCTGGCCCCAACTACTATTCCTAGAGTAGTCTGCCTTCTGGAGAGCACTTTTCCTCAGCAAGAGTTTGGAAAGACTTCTAGACATTTTGGACAGGATACTAAATAGAAATTCAAAGATAGAGTAAATTAGAATCCCAGGTCATTGTTAATATGCCAAAATTCTTAAATTATTTTTGGCTTAGTTCAGAGCTTACACCAAAATCTGGGCCAAAAATGACGGAATAATTTGGCACAGATAAGAGAAACAGTGATTGAATAAGAGGTTGAAACTGGAATCAACCCCAAAACAACAAAAGTTGTCTTGAATGAAAAGGGATGTTCAGTGAGAGACACATGGGTAGCATCTCGTTTTCATTCCAAAATATTTAGTCTTATGTGCTCAAAGAATAGAATTAAATTTTTACCTCGATACAAAAAATGGAAAACAGTATTTAATGTTTCAAAAGGTTTGGATTTCAAGGGCTGTTGTCTTTTAAAAGCCTATAAGAAGACACATAAGAAATGTATAATGCTGTTTTTACAACTCTAAGGCAGTGGTTCTCCAAAGTCTGGCAAATAGTGGACAACAAGGGCAAAGATATATTAAAATAATGCTGGGATACTATTTGCATATTCAATTTGCATTAGAAAACCACATTGCAAAACTAATGGTGAATAAATCTAGTGACCTTAGCACAAACCAAAGCAGTGGTGACACAATTTACCAACAGTGACACCACCACTAAAATCAAGGGAAATGTCCCAATGAGCAGAAAGTAACTAAGACAGATATTTCTACCCCCAAAAGACTCATGTGCACCTCTTTAAGCAAATGGATTTAATCCATTTCTAGGAGTTACCAAAATCCAAACAGTTCCACTGTTACTAAAAAATTCAAAGTCTCCTCTGAAATTTCACGCAAATTCTTTTATCTTAGTTCTCATAAAAATAAAAAAATTTAAACACTCCCAATACATAAAAGCACAAGGTAAATATTTCCATCCTAAAAAGGAAAAATAGAGAGACAGGCAGGAATGGACCAAGGCAAGACCTAAATACAGCTATGTAAACATTCAATCACATTGTTCCATATGTTTGTAAAACCAGCACTACATGAAGGACACCAAGGTCTATCCCCAGCTCAAGCAGTAGCTGAACCTTTTGCATCTTGCTGGTATTCTCAGAGGACTCTCAGTCCTTGGACTGAGGAGGGTAAACCAAATCCTAGAGAATAATTCTCATTACCTGAGCTATAACCATTCTGAAGATGTTGTACTGGGGCTCTCTTCTCAGAACAATGCCTCCTACTTCTCCACCCTTGGACCTTTGAAAGGTGGACTCTTTCAGATTCCTGCCATGCCTTCAAGTCACCCTTTGCATTGTCCAGATCAATGTACTTGGCTTCCTTTTTATTAACACTAATCATTTTGTCAACCAAGTTCTGATCTACTTTATCTTTGCAAGGTCCCACTTTACTGAAGCTTCCTTTGTGGCTAAATTCAAAGCTTTTTTTTTTTAATCATTCAGCTGTATCTTTTGTTCTTAGCTCTCAAGGTAAAACTAACTGACTAAAAAGTTCCCTACACCATACAAACCATAACCTGAATGTTTGGTTGCCTTGAAGATTCCTCCACCAGATTAATCAGTACACCACAATTAATCTCAACCTCTCCACAAAGTCTCAGGACTTTAAGGAAAGTGTAGACAAACTTTGTTCCAGAGCATAACATACATGGCTAGAGTCTAACTGCCACTAGAATCCTTCTTTCCAAATGAAGCATCCTAACCCTGCTATTTATCATTTGTCCTTTTATTGCATTTTGGGCTTCTGAGCTTCAGCTAGAATCTCCCACCAAGCTCAGCTAACAAATTCACCAGCTATCATCTCTGTACCTTTAAACTCCTCCCAAGAAATACTTCTGGAGGTTTCTAAACCACATGATCACAACAATGACCCTATTTCTCTGGCACCAATGTCTGTCTTACTTTCACATCACTGAGATACAATACTCAACATCCACAACTTAAACAGGGAAAATTTATTTTAGCTCACAGTTTGTAGAAGTTTCAGACCGTTGTTGGCTGGCTCTAAAGCAGGCTGGCACAGCAGATAAGAATTGCTCATAGCATAGCAGGCAAGAAGCACAGAGAGAGAGAGAGAGAGAGAGAGAGAGAGAGAGAGAGAGAGAGAGAGAGAGAGAGAGAGAGAGAGCAAGGGAGATGAGGGAAGCCCTTCCTGCTCATCCCAACCTCTCACTCTGCCCAGGATTCACCTCCAAATATAACATTTAATTATAAACTCTTTAGAGGACTAATCCACTGATGAGTATGACAGACATTTGATCCAATCATCTCCCAAAAACCAGCTATAGTTTATGTGTTTGAGGAAACATGTAGATATGAACAATCACAGGTGGGAAAAAAGTACAAGGAAAAACACATTTCATGCTTAAAATTTTTCTTGATAAAGCAATAAAATTTTAACTTTTAAATCTCATCTTCCAATATCTTTTTTATTGGTACATTATATTGGTACATTATATATACACATCACAATTACACTCCACATTGAGAATTTGTACCAGTAAATGACACAACTTAATTCTTATTTTCCCCCTCCCCTGAACACTGTCCCTATATATACAAGCATTGTTTACTTTTTTTTACCATCAATTTCTTTCTTCATTATTTACCCCTAAATCCCATTACTCTTTGAATATTTACTATTTCACAATATCAGTCATGCATTCTAGAACACATTTATGACTTCGGTTTCTTATACCAGAGAATATATACTATATTTACACATCTGTGACCTATTTATTTCACTTATGAGTATGTCCTAAAAGTATATCCATTTGATTATAAATGATTCAATCTTATCATTCTTTATGGCAGAGTAATAATCCAGTTTAGTTTTAAAAACCCATATCTTATTTATCCAGTCTAGAGTTGATGAGCATTTGGGTTTTTTCCAAGATTTAGCTATCACAAACTGAGCTGCTATAAACATGAGTGCACATATGTTGCTGTAATATGAATCTTGTATTTCTTTTGTGTATATCCCTAGCAGGGGAAGAGCCAATACCTTTTAATATTATATATACATTAAGTACTTCTGCTTACCAAAATAAAATAGCTATCTATAAAACTTACAAACCACGCTAGCCCCTTTTTTCCTGGAACACCAGTTATATACCTGAAAAAATAACTGATGTTAAACAATGACATTCACATTTAGATGTTTTACAAGCATTTTTGAATCAAAAACTGCATATAGGTAGTCTTATTTTAACAAAAGCACCAATCTTGGGCCAGAGATTTAGCTCAGTGGTTCCGGTGCCTGTCTCGCCCACCACCTATCAATACCACATACCACAGTGCCGGGCATGATGGCTCATGCCTGTAATCCCAGCATTCGGGAGGCAGAGACAGGAGGATTGCTGATTTCGAGTTTTGCCTGGGCTACATAGTGAGCTCAGGGCCAGCCTGAACTACAAAGTGAGACCCTGTCTCAAAAAAAAGCAACAATCTTGAAAACTTGCTGAAAAGTTTCAAGGTTTTAAACTAAATTAGAATTTGGGAAAAATGTTATCTGTTTCTATGAGCATGAACTCTTCCTAATGTTCAAAAACCTTGTAAAGTTGGTGATGATATCAATGAATATTACAGGTTGACATTTTATAATAAAATGAATAATGCAGTTAACCATTACTTTCCCAATGGACAGTGCATATTATTATACAGCCATTCAAAATGAAAAGATATCCCAATGAATTTTGAAGTAACAGAGGGTGAATGCTTCATGATCTGGCCTAAGATTATCTGGGAATACAAATAACTTCTAAAAAGTTAACATTTGTCAAATTTTGGTGAAATAATAAAGCATTGTATTTCTAATTATCTTAAAAAGCTAGTAAAATACTCTTCCCTACTTATATATCTCTATGATGCCATATTTTCTTTATAAACTTTAGCCAAAGAAATGTTATTACAAATAAACAGATGGGAATGTCTTCTGAGTCTGTTTTAAATATTTGTAGATATGCAAATGTTGCCACTATTTTTCTATAAGAAATAGCATTATTTTTCATAAAATATATCATGTGTTAACTTATAGCTTTTATTTATATAAGAAAATAAATATCTTAATGCTCTTCTTAGTTTTAATTTTTTTTTTTTTTTTTTTTTTTTTTT
>PVIC010057474.1:0-10645 GCA_004025085.1 Thryonomys swinderianus
TGAAATTAATTTTTTTTTATATATATAAGGTCTTGCTTTCTAGTTCAGGCCGGCCCAGAATTCACTATGTAGTCCAAACTAACCTCGAACTCACAGCAATCCTCCTGCCTCTGCCTACTGAGTGCTGGGATTACAGGCATGAGCCACCATGCCCGGCATTGTGATATTGATGCAGGAGAGTTAAGGCCTAACTCCCCACCTGAAACGCGAGTTCATGTTCTCTAAACATCAAAGAATGAATTTTAGGAACGACGGAGGTTTGAGTAGGAAAATTTTATTGAGAGAGAAAGCTTCTGCCTTAAGAGAGACAGAAGGGAGAACCTGGAAAGTGGGTAACCCCCCCACCTCACTTTTATGGAGCCAAGCCATGAGGTGAGGTGGGTCTGAAATAGGGGGCTACCAATAAGATTCAAAAAAGGTAGATGGGTTACAATTGACCAATGAGTACAGTGGGGGCTTCCAATAAGATTTCAAAGAAATGAGCAAACCGTGGCTAACCAATGGGTAAATGACAAGCATAGTTACTTCAGCAACTTTTTGATTGAATAGGGTCCAATGAGAAATCAAGCCCTACAGGGTCTTGCTTATCAGAGCCAGGAGGATTGCTGAGTTCGAGGCTTGCCTGGGCTACAGAGTGAGCTCAGGGCCAGTCTGAACTACAAAGTGAGACCCTGTCTCAAAAACAAAAAAATATATCCTTATTAAATGTCACTGTCAGATTTAGCCCTTTTCCCAAACCTGTAGAGTAACTTTTTTTTCCTTTTCTGATACTGAGGATGAAACTCAGAGAATGTACTGAGGTGTATCCCCAGGGCCTCCTTTTTTTAAAATTTATTTTATTTTTTTTTTGTAATATTTTTTTTGTTTTGTTTTTTGCTTTTTTGGAGACAGGGTCTTGCTTTGTAGTTCAGGCTGGCCCTGAGCTCACTATCGTGCCTAGGCAAGCCGCCGCAAACTCAGCAATCCTCCTGTCTCTACCTCCCGAGTGCTGGGATTACAGGCGTGAGCCACCACGTCCGGCATTGTGGTATGCAGTGTTGATTGTTGGTGGGCGTGTCTCTATGCCCAGCATTATATGTGGTTACTGGGGATCAAACTCAGGTCCTTGCGCTTGCGAGGCAGGCACCAGAACCACTGAGCTAACCCTCCAGCCCTTTTTTGTAATTTTGAGACAAGATCTTGCTAAATTGCCCAAGCTGGGCTCAAATTTAGAATCCTCCTGCCTCAGCCTCCTGGAGCACCAGTGCAGTGTGCACTACTATGCCCAGCTGACAGAATTGATGCCACAGACCATCTTCAGTGCTTGCTCTGTCCATGGTTTGTTTAGTACTACAGCCCCCATGCTAGTCATGCTCAGTTCAGCGTTGGCCAGGATGGAGTCCTACAACCTGTCAGGAGAGACCTGGCTCCTGGTGGCTCCCCATGAGGCCTTCATCCATCCACCCAACTATCTGTTCCACGCCCACACTGCTCCTTGCTCTCACGGTAACAAATGGGGCCGAAAAGGCTCTCGGAATGAAGAGGTCCTGCTCAGAGACAGCTTTTTATCACCACGCAGGGGCAAAGCAGGATCAGCGCAAGGTGCCCAGCCGCAGATGACTGACTCTCCACTAGCTTCACCTGGTGCCAGTGCACCAGTGATACCCTCCACGCCTGGTTCGTGGGCTCAAACAGACCTTGGGTATCTCCGCCCTGTGCTGAGATAGACAGACATCCACACACACACACCTCCCCGAGGGGTGCCTACCGTGTCCACATCATCCATGGCAGCCCTGTGCTCCAGGAGCTGCTGCACAGCCTCCTCAAGTCCTGTGCCTGTGGCCCAGTGCAGGGCCACTCTGCCCACCTGCAGGAGGGACAGGGACCATGTCACTGCGCCCACCAGGACAGAGAGCTGGCCTGCAGGCTAGCAGGACCTTTGCTCTTGGGACAAGCCGATCAACCCAGTTCTTTCAAGGCCCTGCGTAGCTTGGCACTGCCCACCATAGTTCTCAGAAGGCCCAAACAGCCACACATGGCACCTGTAATCCCAGCACTCTGGGAGGCCGAGGCAGAAGGATTACAAGTTGGACCTTAGCCTGGGCTATTTGGTGAGACTCTTTCACAGAATAAAAATAAAAATAAAAATAGCTGAGAATTTAGCTCAGTGGTATTGTGCCTGCCTGGCAAGTGCAAAGTCCTGAGTTCAATCCCTAGTACTATAAATAAATAAATAGAAAGGGCTGAGGATGTAGCTTAGTGCAAAGGCCCTGGTTTGATCCCCAGTATCACCAAAAAAAAAAAAAAAAAAAAAAAGTGCCAGAAAACTTCCCACTCTAAGCCTGTGTTCGTGCCAGGCAGCTTCCTGTGTCCTATGATTATTCTCCATGTGCCCAAGGGACACCCAAGAATCCGATGCCAGCCTTGTCTTTAGCCTCTCCTCGTTCATCATGGCCACTGGTCCTTGTGACATCTGAGTGACCAGGGAGGAAGCCAGCCCGCCTTGGGCCCCAACACTTGTCAGCTTCGTAGCGGGAAATGGAAGGAATGTGGCATCAGCATGCACCCTTACAAGGCCACGCTTTCTAGCAGATGCTTTTCCAGAGTCAAGGCCAAGGCCATACACAGCGCTGGCACTTGCTGCCCTTCTGGTCTCTCCGGAGTGAGCATGGGCCACAGCAAACAGGAGCATAGTGCTCCAAGCCCAACCCAGCAGACGCATCCAGAACTCCTGTCCCTACTGCCAGCCGCAGACAGGCTCAGGGTCCCCCCTGCACCCGTCGTGTCACCCCAGCCAGCGCAGCTGCTGCAGCCCTCCGGTCCTAGGATTGCCCTCAGCAGGCTAGGCCGTCGTCACCTCTCGGAGCCCTGGGAACCAGCCTGGGCTCACTAAGCCTCCGTCCTGTGGGTGTTTGCGATTCTGAGCCAAGGTGCTGTCACGCCTTCTGAGTCCCTCTTACCCCCAGCCCCAGGGACCCCACAGGCACCATCCCACCAGATTCTGTGGTAGCATGCACTCTGGCTTGCGTGTGCCTCTCAGATGGGCCACAGGGCCTTCCCCACGTGGAGCCGGAACTTATGTGGTTTCTGGCCCTGATGTGAACCCTCCTTGAGATAAGCTCCTTCATCCTCCCAACCTGGTTCCGCCAGCAGCCTCCTGCAGCTGCCTCTCCAGGGGAAGCACTGCGGAAGGGGGGAGCAGGGTGAGGGTTAGGCTCCCCGCCCCTTCCTGGAGCGGCTTTGGTGAGGGGTCAGGAACCGGCTTCCCCTCAGGCCTGGAGCGAGGCCAGAGGACCCAGCGGGGCTGGGCACAGGCAGCTCCAAGGTCCAGTGTTTGCCTGCTCTTTGCAGTCATGACAGGGTGGGTCATCCTGTGTCCTCACTGCCACCAGACCCACTGTGCATGTCCACGCCAGCCCTGTGTGTCTGGGCCACATGGCCAGCGTCTTGGCAGTGAAGGCCACAGTGGCCCAAGGGACAAGGCTACGATGCCATCAGCTTTTCCAGAGAGACCTCCCAGAAGAGGACGAGGACACAAGGTTTCCTGGGTACAGCCTGGTGTCTTGGGGCCATGTGATGCTGAATCATTTCTTCCTGGCTGTGTGACTTAGATCATTTATATACCTGGTGCCTCACTTTCCTCATTTGCAAGAGGAGGCGAGTTCCAGTGATTAGGAATCAAATGCTGCTAGCCGTGTCTAAGGCACCCAAACTAATACTATTCCGACTCCAAGGCCAAGAGGTAGGGGACAAATTCTGTAGGCCACAGAGTGGAGGAGGTAGACTTCCTTCATGTAGGGGTACCCAAGTCAGCACAGCCCATGCCAGGGACATACTCACCCACCACACACACTGTGCTTCCCCAGAAGCTACTGTACACATGCTATTTCCGGATTCACACCATGTGCCTGCTTTATTCTAGGAGAGGGATTTGTATGTGATTTGTTAATCTGCACCTTAACATCTATCTGCTGAAAAAATAAGCAACTTATTACTGCCAGTCATTCAACTCCTGGGCTGGGGGTTTGAACCTTCAGATGCTGTGCCAATTAAGACCCAATAGTTCCCTAGAAAAGCTAAATAGAAGCTTAATGAAATGGCAGGAAAGAGGCTCAAGGAGAGGCAGCTTCTGCACTCCGCTTCAGGAGATGGGGGCCTTCTGGTGTGGTCCCCACTACTGGCCCTGCCTGCTCCTGGCCCTTGGAGTCTGCTTAGCCTGGAAGTGAGGAGAGACATTTCTGAACACAACAGCTTCAAAGAGCCCCTCTTGGCCCTGTGTGGTGGCACACGCCTGTAATCCTAGCACCTTGGGTGGCTGAGGCAGAAGGATCCTTCCAAGTTCAAGGCCAGCCTGGCTGGGATACAAAGCAGGTCCAAACCCAAGCCCAAACCCAGCCTGAGCTACAAATCAAGACAATGTGTCAAAAATCAAAACTAAACAAAAAAGACACACTTCAGGATCCAAACACCCTGCAGCGAGCAGGTGTTCTGTGCTTTGTTTTTTCCCCTTTGAACTGGGGTACAAACCTCAGGGCATTCTACCACTGAGCTGCACCCCTGATCCTCTTTATTCTGAGACAGTCCCTCAATTTCCCCAGGCTGATTTTAAACTTTCGATCCTATTGCCTCGGCCTCCAGAGTGCTGAACTTACTCATGACCTCCTGACCTGTGCTTTTCCTTCCTTAACCTTTTGCCTTTTAGCCATGCCAATCCAGGGTCAGAAGAGCTGGCCAGTTTCCTGCAGCAGGGGCCTGGTACATCCCTCCTGCAGGTCTCGGTTTCCTTGGTTGGGCAAGAGGAGGCTAAGGACAAGGCTCTGACACCCACCATCCCAGCGGAAGCCTGGGGAGCAGCCAGGCCTGGGTCCCAGGGGAACCAGCAAACGAACACTGCTCAGAGTCCTGATGTCTCCTCTCCATCATCTCCAGGGCCCAGCAAAAACACACTTCACTCTGCCCCTAGCCTTTAACCAAATTGGGTCCTCTGCCCACAATTCCCTCCGCTCCCAGGCACCATTGCCGCTGCTTCTTTGAATGTGAGGCTCCCCGGAGACAAGACTGTATCTCAGGTACACTCAGGCCCAGGCGGGACCCTGAAACCCCTTTGGAACTGTCAGCAGACTGTCCTGCGTCCCTCAAGGAGGAGAGCCACTTGTCTTGCTGCGACGTTTTAGACACGCAGTGACTGTATGCTGGGGACTTGGGGCAAACCCTGGGCTCAGCCATCAGATCTGCAGGGTGGAGGACTTGCCATGGGGACCCAGTCCCTGTGGTTCCCCCCACGCAGAGAAGCCAAAACGCCCCCAAACCAGCTGCTACCCACGGGATGCAGGGGTCCCACCTAGGAACCTGGCCATAGGGGCACTGGCTGATTGCTCCGAGGCCCTCAGCCCACTTGCGGCAGCACAGCACCCCCCCCAGGTTTTGGGGCCATCCCCATCCACTCGGAGCCGGGCTGATTTTCCCCTTCCTTCCACGGGACGCCGGGGCAGTGAGTGCGCGGGTGTGGCTGGTGGAACGCAGGCCTTGCCTGCGCGTCTGGGTGTCGGCCCGGGAGCTGCGGAGAGGATCGGATTGTATCCTCTCAGAGCTTTGGAGCAGGGCGACCTTCGCAGCCCTGCAGGTGGGACCTGCTGTCATCTCCATTTTGCAGAGGAGAGCGGAGGAGGGGGGACTAGTGGCTTCCGTCCCACCCGGTCTCGAGCCCCAGCGTCCCGCGGGTCCCCTGTGCGCTTCCTCACAGCTCTGTCAGCCTCCAGGCTCTGGCAGCTCCTCCCACCCAGGACTCAGCAGCCTTAGTCCCATAGGTCTCAAGAGCAGACTCCTAGGGCTTGAGCAGCCACCGCAGACCAACAAGCCACCAGAGGTCGTCAGGATCACTTGTGATCAGAAATCACACACATACACATGCACACACGTTAAAATGACAGTGAATTGTCTCCTACAATGATGAAACACTGATAGCCAAACTCCTTGGCACAGACCTGTAATCCCAGCACTCTGGGAGGCTGAGGCAGGAGGATTCCCAGTTGAAGACCAGTCTGGGGAATTTAATGACAGCCAAAACCCCATCCCAAGGGACGTCCTGAGCATGTAGCTCAGTGGAAAGGCTGTGACTTCTATTCCCAGTTCCCAGTACAATAAAATTAGAAAGTCAAATGATGCCAAATGTCAGGGGAGACCATTCAGCACCTAGCTGTGCACAGGGTAGCCTGGGGCTGCTATTCTGGAAAGCAGTATACAGTGATGAGGAAATTCGCTTCAGGGACCCGTGGGCCCACAATGCAGCTTTTGCACATAGACTCCTCACATTTTCTTTGAGGCCCATTAAATGACATGCAGTGGGTGCTAATTGCTGTGTTATTTTGTGGTTGTCAGGAGTTGTAAGCTCATTTCTGAAAGGGTGGGTGGTAAACTGAGGCATAAGTGGGACTGAAAAGCAAGAATCCAGGAGTGTTCATAGCCTCCTGGATGCAAATGCCTGTTGCTGCGCAGAAACATGACCATGGCACAATACCGGTTTGTAGAGATGAATACCAACCTGAAGACACATTCAATGGAATAGGAAGTCATATTTCAGACCCATATGGATGTTTCTGCCTTCTCTTTGCATTTGAAGTTTATGGGGTTTATAGCTCTAGATTTAAGGATAGTACAGTCCCAGACATCTTGCTCTGAGCCAAGAAGCTAGCTAGGACTGTGACAGAACAACACGCCCACAACCCCACAGTCCCTCTCCCAAGGCTGCCGCTGTGACCCACTCACCGTGTATTCTGGCAAAGGACAGAAGGTGCACAGAGTCCCGGGAGGAATGTGTGCTTGCGTTATGGCCATGTCGGCACAAGGGATAGCCCAGGTCACCCCTCTGCTTAAAGAGGTCACGTGAAAGAAGCTCAGGGAGGGAAGGAGAGGGTGGCAGAAGGTCCGGGCCACATGGACTGGAAGTGGCGGTGAGCGACCCCAGAAAGGAGCTGGACTGAGCCACGGCTGGATGGTGGGTGTGAAGGAGGAGCCCCCGGGGGAGTCGCCCACCTGTTGGGAACATGTTTTGGGAGAAATAATTGGAAGGTCAAAATTGATCAAGCCTTCCTGGTGCAGACGGACTCTGGACTCAACTCGCCTTCACCTTTGTTAACAACAAAGACTCTGGTCATCCCACATGCTGTGATGCTTCAAGGCTGAACTACTGCATTGCTGGTGTCTGCCCTGCTCAGCGGGATCTTCATCTGCATAGTGTCTCTAGGACTATTGGTGGTGTTTGCCCTGTCCACAGGGCTGTTACATTCTGTTACTCAAGAGGTGCTGAATAAAAGGTGTGGTGAGCTGGGGCCTGGGGTCTTTGGCTACCCAGAGTAGCATGGGTCAGGCCTAAACTTAGCCTCTCTGAACCTCATTTCTGCCTACTTATTAATTATTATTTCGCCATGTGCTGCCGACTCACAGGAGACTAGAATCTAATGAAAGGTTCTAGTTACGTTCCCTTCCCCTGGCTCCCACACCCACCCAAAGGAGAGGACGTGGCCGCAGGAACCCTGTCCAGGGCTGCACTGCCTGGGATGTGACCCAGACCAGGGTCTCCTTCTGTAAGAAAATATAAGGTTTTGATGAAAAATATCATGTGCACTAACATTTTCTAAACTTATTACCAGAGTGTGTGTGACTTTCAGCTGGTCCCCAAAGTCGAAGTGACCATGAGAGGGGAAACACTTTGAGAGATTCAAGATACTGAAGCAGCCAGAACAGCACAACAGAAGACACTCATGAAAGAGACTTAAGAACTGCTTCAGAGAGAAGCAAGAACTCTGGGAGGAGATTCTGAGGAGGATTCATGGCAGTGTGTTTTTTTACTGTAATAAAATGTTTAAGCGTAAATATTCACTGTACTTTTCCATCACATTTTTAAAATCTGGATGGTGAATGTGATAAATAATAATATGTTAGGGAGGGCCAGAGATTTAGCTCAGTTGTTCTGGCGCCTGTCTAGCAAGCACAAGGTCCCTGGTTCATCCCACTAACCACATACAATAATACCAGGCGTGGTGACTCACACCCACCAGCAATCAATACCACACACCACAATGCCAGGTGTGGTGGCTCACACCTGTAATCCCAGCACTCAGGAGGCAGAGGCAAGAGAATTGCTGAGTTTGAGGCTTGCCTGGGCTACATAGTGAGCTCAGGGCCAGTCTGACCTACCAAGTGAGACCCTGTCTCAAATGATGATGATGATGATGATAATAATATGTTAGGGAAGGAACTGCCCATAAAAGCCAGACCTCAAGGAGGCTGCGTGAGTCGCTGTTCAGTCCCTGGGTGCAGTCCTAACTCAGAGACGCCCCATGCCTCCAGCGCTGTTTTCCGGCCTTCATGTGCCCTGTTCAGCCTTGATGCCCTCTGCAAGGAGACCCTGCACAAATCACCCATCGCTCTGGGCCCTGTGTTGTCTGTGGCTGACGCTGTCTAACAGGATTCTTTAGAAATGCAGTCTCCAGCACACCGTGTTACCATCTCGCCAACCGCGTGGAGCACAGGCTATGTCGAAGCACCATGTTGAGGGAAGCCACAGTGAGATTCAGAGAAGTTAGTAGCTTGCCTAGAGAAGCACAGCGAGCAGGGGGGAGTGGAGAGTGGCCTCTGTCCGACTCTCCGCAAAGGTGAACTCAGGGCCCCCACCCCCGGGCTGTGCAGCGCCAAGGGTGTCCTTAGGGACACCAACCAGCCCTGGTCGTTGGGACATCAGACTCTAGGAAACCAGAAAGGAAAGTGACCTGGGAGACAGCCTCAGAAAACAGCGCAAGATGGAGCTCCGCGCCGACCCAGCCAATAGCTACCGGCCTCCCACCCCCGCCTCACAGGACCCCCTCCAGGAGGGCCACCTGTGGGACCCTGCAGTTCCCAAGATTTCCACGCGGGGGACCCAGAGCCTGGAAGGGCCATGCACGCACAAGCACACACTCTCTCTCTCTCTTCACACAGGAATCTGTCCCAACCTTGCAAGAACAGCCACGCGGGCCAGACAGACAGACAGAGAGAATATTTATTGGATTCTAACGAAATTTTAAGTGAATGTATTGTGGGAGAGCCTACTGGCCTAAACTAACTTTGAAACATGGACCCTGAAAGTGTTCATGTCTGAAACATGAACTTAACATTGTTAGGTGTCTAGCTAACTCTGCCTCAGAACTGGTAGCATGTTGTATTTAAAATATAACACTGAGCGGCTGTCTCTTACTCCATAGAGTAGAACAACAATGGCCTTTAAAAGGATGAAGCAGAAAGAAAAACTGGCGCACCAAACCGCGTGGCAGAGACTGGTACCTGGCCACAAATGTCTCAAGTCCCTTCTCCCTCCGTGTGAGCTGCTGGGTGGCGGCCCTCACATGGCGATCCACTGAATTTACATTTTCCCCAGCTCTTTGGCCACTAGATGTCACTGTCCATCTAAATTCAGAGGAATGAGAGCCCCGACAGGCGAAGGAGGCTTGCTGTGGTCTCCCTCCTTCTTCAGATGCTAGGCCTCCTGATGGGAGGGGAACGGGACGCCCTGTCCCAGAACTCACTCACCAGCTCATGAATCATCCCTTGCAAGAGCTGCATGCAGTGCCCTGCCGTGTGGTTATCTTAGTTCTCTCGCTGGGTCTCTGTGCATGTACATTTGCAGATTTGTGTGTGTGTGCCATGTTATGGTGTAAAACAGATCCCCTTCCTACCAGAGAGATGGTGAAAAAGAACTTTAAAATAGATGAACACAGAATGGACATCTATATGAAAGTCTTATTTCGAGCGCAGTCTCCACAGAAGAAACCAAAATAATCTGTACACTCAGCCCTGCACACCCCTGCTCTGCACCTATACAATTAACCAACTACAGATTGAAAATAATTACGATTACCTGTATCTGTACCGAATATGCAGAGCCTTTCCCCTTATCATTTTTCCCCAACAATACGGCAAGTGTTCGCAAAGTATTTATGTCACGGTCGGCTTTGTAAGTAATTAGAGATGATTTAGAGGATACGGGAGGATGGGTATAACTAAGATACCTAGGGGTGGGGAAGGGGTCCCCAAGGGATCCCAGGGGATCTGAAGGACACCCTGCACAACACCCACAGCGTCCAACACTGCCTCGACCACGGCTTCATATTCAAAAACATGCTTGCATGGTAGAAGGGTGGCCTCTTTGAAATATCAGCCTTTAGAAATACATCTTTCACACACAGAGTCATTCTTCTGATATTTACCTACTGACGTTATTACAAATAGCATCAGCCACTCTGTCGCAGGCTGATGGGCAAAAAGAAACAACCCTGGGGGCCGAAGATTTAGCTCATTGGTTCGGGCGCCTGCCTCACAAGTGCAAGGTCCTGAGTTCGATCCCTGGTAACCACATACAATGCTGGGCGTGGTGACTAATGCCCACCAGCAATCAATACCACATACCACAGTGCTGGGCGTGGTGGCTCATGCCTATAGTCCCAGCACTCGGGAGGCAGAGACAGGAGGATTGCTGAGTTCAAGGCTTGCCTGGGCTACATAGTGGGCTCAGGGCCAGCTTGAACTACAAAGCGAGACCCTGTCTCAAAAAAGAAAAAAAAGAAACAACCCTGGGATAAAGCCTGAGCCCACAGCCACATACAATCTGGAATATAATTACAGAACACACGCA
>PVIC010057475.1:0-10661 GCA_004025085.1 Thryonomys swinderianus
CTTCCTTCCCCTCCCCTCCTCTCCCCTTCTCTCCCCTCCTCTCCTTTCTCTCCCATTTTATTGAGACAGGGTCTAGCTATGTAGCCCAGGCTAACCAAAAACTCACCATCCCCTTGCCTCAGACTCCTGGATGTGGCGTGCGCTATCGTGCCCAGTCTGAGCCTCTTACAATATTAAATTTCCCTGTTCTGTCATGTGTTCCTTGGTTCCTGCGGAAGGGAGGGGCAGGAAGGGAGGAAAGAGCTGGTTTGGTGGTTCTAAGAGAAGTACAGGTCTCTAAAACTAAGCCCCAAATATGACCTTATTGTACATAGACAAGAGCTTGGCCCACACTCGGCAGCTGATCGTGTTTAGCAGCTGTCGTTGCACTTTCTCAGTCCTCCAGGGAGAGTCACTTCTGACGGTGCTGAGTGCACTTCCGAGTCAACAGCCCTTCCGGTCCACTCAAACGTCAGCTCTTCCAGCAGGTGTTAAGATTTCTGTAAATGTCACTTGGTTTTCTCCTAATGCCACGGCAGATCCCAAAAGACTAGCACTTTTTTTTTCTTTTAGTTTTTTGAGACAATCTTGCTTTGTAGTTCAGGCTGGCCTTGAACTGTGTAATCCAGGCTCTCCTCAGACTTACAACAACCCTCCTGCCTCTGCCTCCCGAGTGCTGGGATTACAGGCGTGAGCCATCATGCCCAGCATTGTGATATGTGGTGCTAGGGATCAAACTCAGGACCTTGCACTTGCCAGGCAGAAGCTGGAACCACTGAGCTAAACCCCTGGCCCCCATTTTGATTTTTACTGAACTTATGAAGAGTGGAACCAAAGCTTTTAGTAGTTTGTGTTGTGGAATGTGAGGATTACACGCATTGTCAGAAGTTGGTAGAGGCACACAACACAGCTTGACTTTTTTTGCTTCTCCTCCTTTGCTTCCTCTTCCATCTCTTCATCAGGCGTGGGACCGATTTGTTGGTGCTTTCTATATCTGGCAGTTTGTGTCACAGAAGGGTGTTGTGTTTCACCAACTCATCTAACTGGTATAAGGGATACTTTGAGCCCCACCAGCTCAATCCCATTTCCAGGCTCCCTCATCCAAAAAGGTCTGTATGCTGGTGGCTCAGCGATGGCAACTAGAACAGCCGCTCTCCTCGCCATCAGCCTGGTTTCTTTGACCTAATATACATGAAGGCTCAGCGTTCCCAAAGGAATGCTCCCTTTTTAAAGGGAGGAATTAATGAGATCCCTTTTCACTAACATGGTGCCAGGTATTCTCCCTAAGCAGCCTATTTAAAAGAACAAATCCAAGTAGGCCTGAGAAACAAATGCAAGAGATCTACAAAGCTCTTACGGGATGAGTTTACACACTATCCTAATTTCAAAGGAGTCGTTTTTATGCTAGGACACAATGGCTGGGTTCTCCCAGTGGACACACGCTGACTTTAAATGTCAAATTCTGCATTTGTGCAGAAATCAGATAAATGCAAAGAGCTCTAAGTTTGTTTCTGCTCTTAACTGATCTGTCCTCCAAAGGACAGTTTCCAAGCTGACTCATTACACAAGGTCTGAATGTTTGGGATCCCTGTGGGGGATGGAGCATCCAAGAATTTATTCCAAACCTCCAGGGGTCAAATTACAAAGGCTCCACTCTGTTCTTCACTTCTGTATTTACCTGTGCCCAGCACAGTTCAGCTCAGAGCATCACACATGTGTTCTGCCTTCTGATTTTCAGCTTGGGCTGCCTGTAGTGGTCAGAGCTCTTCCATTCCTCTTCTAGACCTGCATCTTTTCATTCAGTCCATTAGTTGATTCCCCACTTCATGTAGCAGTTTCTGTTTAACCTGGAAGGCACAAAGGGAAAAAAAACTCATCATGTCATCTTATCCCTTAAAAGGGAAAATAGAATAGATGCTTCCTCTAATCCACTACCCAGGGCAGATTCACCTATATGAGCCTAGCGAGTAGCTTGGAAATAACTGCTGAATTAGACACTGAGAGGACCAAACACTTACCACTAAGAGTTATACTTACTAGGGGTCTGGGCCCAGGCAACTCCATAACCAGTGACCTTGGTCCTTCTTTTCAGTACGTGGAAAATTGCTCATCCAGGCCGAGCTCGCACATTCTTCTGCAGACCATTTTATAGCACGAGCCCCTCTAGGGAGCCCATAGAATCCCTGGACTCTCCCTCTGAAAAATGCACACTGTAGACCTGCCACTTCTTTTTTTTTTTTTTTTTTTTTTGCTTTTTGGAGACAGGGTCTCGCTTTGTAGTTCAGGCTGGCCCTGAGCCCACTATGGTGCCCAGGCAAGCTGCCGCAAACCCAGCAATCCTCCTGTCTCTACCTCCCAAGTGCTGGGATTACAGGCGTGAGCCACCACGTCTGGCATTGTGGTATGCGGTGTAGGTTGTTGGTGGGCATGAGTCTCCATGCCCAGCATTATATGTGGTTACCGGGGATCAAACTCAGGTCCTTGCGCTCACGAGGCAGGAGCCGGAACCACTGAGCTAACCCTCCGGCCCCAACCTGCCACTTCTTGCACATAGCTTCCCTAACTTCAGGGTCTGCATCCAGATTTAAGAATCTTTGGATTAATGAGAGTAGTTGACTAATCTTGAAGACTTTCAGTGCCAGGGTTAGAAAGCTTGTTATTCAAATTTCCCTTCTTGTTTCCTTGTAACTGAACAAGAAAAAAATCATTTCTCCTTTTCCTCATGTGATAGTTCTTCAAATATTTATAGATAATTGTTGCTTTTTCAGTTAGACTTCTCTTTGAGAGTTAAGAGTTCTAGTCATTAAATGATCCTCAAGAGTTAAGAAAAGTTTGTACCAGGCTGGGCATGGTGGCTCACGCCTGTAATCCCAGCACTCGGGAGGCAGAGACAGGAGGATTGCTGAGTTCAAGGCTTGCCTGGGCTACATAGTGAGCTCAGGGCCAGCCTGAACTACAAAGCGAGACCCTGTCTCAAAAAAAAAAGAAAAGTTTGTACCAGAACTCTGTACCTGTAACACCACTGACTTAGTCACTTTCTTGTCACTAAGATACAATACTCAACACCCACAAATTACAAGAGAAAAAGTTCATTTTGCCCCACAATTTGTAGAGGTTTCAATTCACACTTTGCCTCCTTCCTCCTCCTCTGCTATTTTTTTTTGTCCCACCACATTAGAAATCCTTGAACCTATATTGCAGGAGAGTCTAGCTAGAGTAACCACTGAAGACGGCCAGAGATATTAGTCTTCATATGAGGTAGTTTCACAACATTAAAATATACTTTAATGATGAAAATATATTGAATTAGAAATGTCTGCAAGTTCTATTATTACTTTCTTAGCAATTTTTGACAGATTGCATTCAAATCACTTCATGTAAGAAAGGATCTAAAACAGAAAAAGTAAGGGCCTTATCTTTAAACATGTGTGTTACAAAGGGAAGGAGGGACTCTGGGTTGGAACTTACAACTCAGGACTCTGGGTTGGAAGTGCAACTAAGTTGCATGGTGAGTTCCATCACATTATTATCCGGTTGATTGTAATATCTGAGAGTTTACCTCTTTAGTTGTCTAGATCGTGATGTTAAGATATGGGTTATAGTTTAGTCTCATTGGAACATGCAGTGCGCTATGCATCTGAATTTTTCTGAGCTCTGCTTACCCTGACCCATGAATACTGTTGTTGGTCAATGGAAAGAGTTATGAGTGGCCAGTGGGAAAATTCTAATTTCTTCAATGAGAGTTCTCACTGATCTTTTTTCGCAGTTCTCTACACTAACCTTATGGACATATTGAAATCTATAGAGTTATAAGAGCTTGCTGGTAAAAGAAAACTCAGATTTTTTTTTAAAAATTATGCCCCAAGTGTGAAGGGGTTTGGCAATTTGAAGAGGGTGTCATTCTCAGTATGTAACTCTTCTCCCTATAAATCTGAAGTTCAAATGTTTCTGATTAGTGCCCTGCTGTCTTATTGGTACCTCCTAGAAGGCAGTAAGATTAGTAGAGTGTGTGAGTTGCTCATATCTTGTCATGATTGAGTCCAGGTTTGAGAACAGGACTGTAATACTGCTGAAGAATCATGGTGTTCTGTGCCTGGGCCCTAGACTTGTAGCCTATCACTTTTACGTGGGTGCTTGTCAAGCATCTGAGCTTTAATACTATCAGGTTAGTGGAATGAATGGCATGTGACAGGTTATAGAATTTTTGTAAGCAAGTTTGCCTTGAAAGAACAATTTGAGCTATACTTATTGCAGTGCTGTCCTGTTGAACATCTTCTCTCCCCAGAATCTGTTTTTGTTTTTTTTTTTTCGAGACAGGGTCTTGCTTTGTAGTTAAAACTGGCCCTAAACTCAGTATGTAGCCCAGGCAAGCCTCCAACTCAGCAATCCTCCTGCCTCTGCCTCTGCCTCTGCCTCCCGAGTGTTAGGAGTATAGCACCACACCTTTGTGGTGTGTGGTACTGATTGCTGGTGGGTGTGAGCCACCAAGCCTGGAATTGTTGTACATGGTTACCAGGGATCGAACTAGGGACCTTGTGCTTGTTAGGTAGGCGCTGGAACCACTGAGCTAAATCTCCAGCCCTGTTTTTAGATTTTTTAATGCAGTTCTTAGCGATTTTGCAGATGTCTGAACAATTTTTAGTAGCACAGAATAAATACTTATTCTGCAAAGAAGTATCACCCAGCTTCCCCTTCTGTAAATGACAGAAAGGACATTGGAAGTTCCTCTTGCCTTGTCCATGTACTTTTTGCTATCATTGCTGCTGATGTGGTGCTAGGAGCAATAAAGGTAGGTGCCAGGATTTAGATAAGTGTCACCCATGGTCCACTGTATTAAATGTTTGGTTCCCATAGTGAAAGTGGCAGAACTTTTAGAAGGTGAGACCTAGACTTTAGGTCATCGGAAGTAGCCCTTGAAGGGGATTGTGGGACCCTGTGAGAGACTGCGAAAGGGGACACAGCCAGAACCCAAGTTCCAGTCCTCTATGAGTCTCACAGCAAAAGGATTAACAAGCAAACAACAAAATTGGAACCTTGAGAAAAAGGCTGAGCATGGGTTTGACTCTACTCTGAGCAGCACAGCAAAAGGCCACATACTACACAGACTGAAGGGGTCAATCCCCTGAGTTTGCCACACCTTTATTTGGTACCAAACCTTCACACCCATAATCCTAGTGTGCATTAAACAGGTGGTCCCAAACCTTCACATCCAGAATCCTAGCAAGCATAAGAAGACATGGTGGTTATCTACAATAATCCCTGTAGTTGAAAATCCTGTAGGGCAGGGCGGACATTCTTAAATCCCAGTAAGTAAATCCCACTAAGTAAATCTAAGGGCAATAATCCTAGTGCAGTAATCCTTGTAGTTTAAAATCCTGAAGGGTGGGGCTGATGTCTACAATAATCCCAGTAGTTGATCCTGCAGGGCAGGGCAAACATCCATAAGTCCAAGTAAGTAAATTGTAAATCTGAGTAGGTTGTCCATAGTTCCTGACAGGACCCGGTGTCTTTCTCTTTTTCTTCGGTTTCCCAGCCATGCAATGAGCAATTTGCTTCAGCACATCCCCTCACCATTGCCATCTGGCTTGGCATTAGAGGATCAGAACAATAGACTTGCCCAGTGATGTACTGAGACATTTAGAATTTTGAGCCCAAATGAACCTTTTTTCCTTATAAGTTAATTATTATAGGTATTTTGTTATAGTGACTAAGAGCTGACTTGCACAGAAGGACCCAACCTTTATGAAATGAATGAGTCTCTCCTATCATCCTAAAAGATCCACCAAAATGTGTCTGTCATTTATTTAGGATTACTTCCACAAAGCATGTGATTAACAAAACTTTGTTTCCTGAGAGAATGAGCATTTCATAGATTTAATTTATCAGACCCCAGTATTTGAATTTTGCTCACCAAGTCATTTTTGAAGGAATAAGAAATATTAGTAGATATTTTTAAGCAAGAGCACCTAAAGGACTTGATTATTCCTTGAATATGTATCTTTTGATATTTGTTATGTCCCATGCCTCTGAAGTATTAGTATAGTTTTGTACTTGCTTTCAGATGGGGTAATTGTTATTAGGTTGTTCTATACAGGATGAATTGGGAGCCCACTGCGAGGACATTCAACAATGCTCTTGGGAATTGGGGAAAGCTCCCAGGAGGTGAGCCTGTAATGGTTCTCACAGGGCTGCCAGGGTTAGGAGTGTGTGGTATTGGAACCTAGGCTGGGCTCTCAGGACCAGAAGGGAATGAACTGGAGTGGTAAGGGGGTATTGGATGAGGAGAGGCTATGTGTGCTAAGCTGGATTGCCATCTTTGTTCTGAATATTGTTGTGAACAATTGAAATACTGAGTATAGGGAATGACATGCTTATTTAGAAATTATCTCTGGCTACCATGTGGAGAGTAGATAAAACGAAAACTAGAGATGAGGCTAGCAGAGAGACAGTTGCTGTGGTCCAGGCAAGAGCTGATAAGAGCTTGAATGAAAGCAGTGAGATTGATGAGATGATTCATGCTGGGAGGATAAAAGTGGAATGTACAGGGCTTGGGGATTGCTGTATAGAGGGCAGTAGTGGAATGAGATGCCCTTGTTTCTGGCTTGTGTCTTTTCTAAACAGATTGCAGACAGCGATGCCTTTTCAACCTCTTTTTAAGGCAATGAATCTCAGTGACAGCTGTTAGGGTTATGATGAAATGCTGCTAGAAAAGTAGTGAGAAAACAAGGAGGGGTTTTTCTGGGAATACTCAAGTTGAAACATCCATGGTTGGGTTTACAGAGATGGAGGAATGGCCTTGTATTAGTACCTTCTCCCTGCACCAGCAGCACCAGTCTGGTCCCAAGGCAAGTCTGGAGTGTGATCCAGTTTGGATGTGATCCACCTCTCATAAAACATAGTGGATACCACAGTGAGCTTTCTGGACTGCTGTCTCATTTATGAGGAATGATCCAAAAATACAATGTGTGTTTAAATTAAAAAATTATTACAGTGAGAGACATCTTGCCATTTATTCCCCTCAAAATACTGCACCTTGCTTTTAACATACTTACTCCCATCATTCTTATCACTTTGAAGCCCATTCTGAAAGACTTACACCCGGAGTATCTTTAGTTGTGTTGTCATGGCTACCTCAATGTCCCAAACTGATTTAAAATGTTTGCCTTTTGTGATCATTTTTACTTTGGGGAAAAAGCCAGAAGATCCAGTGACAGATCCATTGAATAAGGTAGGTGATCGTGCTTGGAAAGGCATGAAAGAGGACTTCCCAGACTGCTACTAAAGATGGTAAGAATGATGAGATAAGTGTGTTGGAAGCAAGAAAGGGTATTTTTTTTTCTTTTTGGAGAGAAATTAATGGTACTGTGTTTTTATTATAACAAATTTTTAATGTAAATGTTTACTAAATTTTTTAATCATCTTTTATATTCCAGGCCAGTCTATTATGAGAAATAATCTATGTATGACTGTTTTTCCTCTGGATGTTCCTGAACCTCTTGCCATTCCAGTAATTTGCATATAGACTTCCATCTTCTATACTTGATATTTCGGCTACATGCCTTTTGGTGGATTTTTGTGTTTAGTAACTGGATCTAGAGTTCCATGAAGACTCCATATATAAAGCTGGATTGTAAAGCTCAGGCAGAACCAAAGTCTGTAGGAGAATGCTCTCATTGGACTGCTTCTAGAAATTGAACTGAGGCTTTCAATGTATGTTCATTATGTTGTATCAGCAAAATTTATCTGAATTTAGAATCAAAGTGCACGATCTGACAACTAGTAAAATGTAGGGTGCTTCTGAGTGAAAGCACAAGAAGACTGTAAAGTAGCTACCTATGTGATAAATTAAAAATGAATTCTCCCCAAAAGAACTGTAATATAGCCCTCCTGTGGACAAAACAGAGTGATGAACTCCATTGTATTTATGCATAATTGTTTATTTTTCGAAGTAAAATGAATAGCTGGTGAAAGGCAAGTAACTTTATGAATAATCAAGACTAGATTATGGCATTTAGTGCCATGCAAATACTCCTTTAATTGACTCAGTATTTTCCTACAAATATTTTGTACCATCATTTTAAAAGGTTTTATGAAAGGGGAATGACTGTTACAGCTCAAGCTAGAAGAATATATTTTCAATTAACAGGTAAAAATACTGGGCTGGGGACTTAGCTCAAGTGGTACTGTGCCAACCTTGGACGCACAAGGGCCCAAGTTGGATCCCCTATTACCGCCAAAAAAAAAAGTACTAATCCATGTTTTGCCATATTTTTTAAAGAAAAAACAAAAAGTTCTTTTAAAAGACTAGATTTGATTATCAATAGAACAAATAAATGGTCCTGTTTAATTTCTATCAATCAATCATAGTTTTCCCCATTTATTCACTTTTTTTTTTTTTTTTTTTGAGACAGAGTCTTGCTTTGTAGTTCAGGCTATCCCTGAGTTCATTATGCAGCCCAGGCATGCCTCAGACTCAGCAATCCACCTGCCTTTGCCTCCTGAGTGCTGGGATTACAGGCATGAGCCACCACATCTGGCACTGTGGTATGTGGTACTGGTGCTGGTGGGTGTGAGTCACCATGCACAGTATTGTTGTATGTGCTTACCAGGGATCAAACCAGGGACCTTGTGCTTGCTAGGCAGGCACTGGAACCACTGAGCTAAATCTCTGGCCCCACCACTTATCACTCTTGAGTTAATGATTAAGTATAGTCCCAGTTAAATTGAAAGTTTCTTAAGATGTATTAGGCGCCTGGCTTGTTATTGTTTCCTACCGGTGCTTGGAACTGGAACATACCTTAGGATTCACCAGTTTCATCGCCATAGTAGAGGGAAACAGAGGTGTAAGAAAGTGAAATGATTTGCATCAGCTCAGAATGAATGGAACAAGACCACCCTGCACCCTTTCCCAAAACTGCTTCAGAACACAGAAGCAGTTCATGTACTGTAGTTTTTCACTACTCAGAAAAGCTGTGCTGTATCCTATTTGCTCATGTGAAGTGAATCACAAAGTGTTAACTAGTTTTCCCCCCAAAATGTGGCTGTGGTGATATGCGTGCATGAAAGCTCCTATGAATCATCTCAGATTTGAGAAATACTTCATTCTAATTGGCTTCATTTACAGCTGGCCATTATTATATATATTGACCCTGACCAGTATAATTTGGGTTTTAGGGTCTCCATACAATTTATGGATTTTTCTGCAATGCAGACATTTTCCTTTTGCCCAAGGCAATAATAGACAGGGATGCAAACACCGCTTTAAAGAGAGTGACTGCTGATTTACATATTTTAAAAGTATTGAGATCAAAGGTAATGAGAATTTAATCCATATGGCATGCAAAAGATAAATAAGAATATTAATATTGTATCAAATAGTGATTAAAATAAACACATGGATCTAATTTTAAGAATGTAATGCAAAGATGAAATACTCTTTGTAAAGTTAAGACCTGATTCTCCTGAAAAGGACAGTTATGGTGAGTTGGGTGAAAACTGGTTCATATATACAGCTTCCATTGAATCAGGATAATTATGAGCTCAATGATTGTATTCTTTTTTTTTTTTTTTGAGACAGGGTCTCGCTTTGTAGTTCAGGCTGGCTCTGAGCTCACTATGTAGCCCAGGCAAGCCTCGAACTCAGCAATCTTCCTGCCTTTGCCTCCTGAGTGCTGGGATTACAGGCATGAGCCACCACGCCCGGCACTGTGGTATGTGGTATTGATGGCTCGTGGGCGTGAGTCACCACGCCCAGCATTGTATGTGGTCACCGGGATCAAACTCAGGACTTTGTGCTTGCAAGGCAGGCGCCGGAACCACTGAGCTAAATCTCCGGCCCAATTGTTCATAGACTTTCTAAATAGCATCTCACTTCTAAAAATCAAGTCTAAAAGCTAACCAAAGATATAGTATTTATGTCTGAGGATGTTTGTAGCATTTCTAAATGAAAAATTTTAATAAACCAAATGTCTAATGAAAGAATGTTTGCTGGGCGTAGTGGCTCACATCTGTAAGCCCAGCAATTGGAGGCAGAGGCAGGAGCACTGCTGTAATTTTGAGACTAGACTGGGCTACCTAGTGAGTTCAGGGGCAGCTTAAACTACAAAGTAAAACCCTACCTCAAAAAAAAAAAGAAGAAGAATGTTTAAGTTATAAGATATCATAAATCATACAATGTTAAGGTACAATTAAATTCCTTGATTACAAGAAATATTTACAGTAATTATCAAGTGTTTGCATTTAAATGTTCAGAGAAAAAGTACATTATAAAGTTGATAGTATAATTTCATATTCATGCATTCATACATATATATATATATTTTTTTGTTTGTTTTATTTTTCTTTTTGTTTTTTCTTTTTTTGAGACAGGATCTCTCTTTGTAGTTCAGGCTGGCCCTGAGCTCTCTATGTAGCCCAGGCAAGCCTTGAACTCACAGCAATCCTCCTGCCTCTGCTTCCAGAGTGCTGGGATTACAAGCGTGAACCACCATGCCCAGCATTATGGTACATGGTTACCAGATAGAACTCAGGACCTTGAGCTTACAAGGCAGATGCCAGAACTACTGAGCTAATTCCCTGGCCAATTCATACATATATTTTATTTGTATCAGGTCAGCAGGCATTATTGGTGAAGAATCAGACAGTAAGTAGTTTGGGCTTCATAGAAAATAAGATTTCTGTTA
>PVIC010057476.1:0-10655 GCA_004025085.1 Thryonomys swinderianus
GTGTTGATTGTTGGTGGGCGTGTCTCCACGCCCAGCATTATATGTGGTAACCGGGGATCAAACTCAGGACCTTGCACTTGTGAAGCAGGCGCCGGAACCACTGAGCTAACCCTCTGGCCCTTTGACTATTCTTAAAAGGCAACAATCAAACAAAAGTAGGGATAAATTTGCAAAAACAAAAAACAAACAAGATAAAATTACCATTTTCATATTCATCACTTCTTATATCCTATTTCTTAAAGTTATCTTTCAAAAACATTAAACTTAGAAATGAAAGTCAGAAAAATATAAATTATTGTTTCTAATGAACTGAGAAGCAAAATTCTCATGGTGCAAAGTAAAAATTTTAAGAACAATTATGTTGAGGGGAAAAAAAACTCCATTTTTAAAAAAAGTTATCAATAAAGAGATGACCTTTGAGGTACAAAACACAAAGGTAATTTGCTCAAAATCAGACTTTTTCATAGGGTAAAATGAAATCTATAAGCTATCCATTTTTAGAAATTTTAATTGTAACTTCTCCATGAGAGCAGCAAAACTGAAATAAGTGATTTGTCAATATTTAAGAGGAGTGATTATTTTGCCAGCTTCCTAACAAAAGACAGAAAGTATTATTATGAGGTTTTTATGTAAAATATTCTTTTTAAAAAGTCCTCGGTGTTTCAATTACTCCAAAGCAACATATATTTAAACGAAGTTAAATGAATCTTACAGTTTTAAGAAACAGCAAAAACACTATGATGGGGGAGCAGATCCACTGAAGACTGGGTTCATACTGATGGTGTAAGGTAGAAAAAGGAGTTCTTATTGAGGACTGTGAAACATTTTGACCAAGCAACTCCACCATTCTAATAATTTAGCATATTCCACAAGGTTATTCAAAACAGAAACAGTGACAGAAGTTAGTTACGAGGCTTCCAGGGGCCTAACTAAAGCAGAAAATTGTGGCTCTATCCTTCCTGGGAAAATGAAGCACTGCATTAACCACTGGTAAGTGATTCTTTAAAAACAGAATTTTCTGGGCCAAAGATTTAGCTCAGTGGTTCTGGCACCTGCCTTGCAAGCGCAAGGTCCTGAGTTCGATCCCAGTAACCACATACAATGTTGGGCTTGGTGACTCACACCCACCAACTATCAATACCACATACCACAGTGCCGGGCGTGGTGGCTCACGCCTGTCATCCCAGCACTCGGGAGGCAGAGGCAGGAGGATTGCTGAGTTTGAGGCTTGCCTGGGCTACATAGTGAGCTCAGGGCCAGCCTGAACTGCATAGCAAGACCCTGTCTCAAAAATTAAAAAAAACAAAACAAAAAAAAAACCCCAGAATTTTCTGTAGCCAGAGGAGGTGGCACACATTGGTAAACCCAGCCCTTGGGAAGCTGATGCAGGAGGGTTGTAGGTGTGAGGTCAGCCTGAACTACACAGCAAGATGCTAGCTGGAAAAAAAAAAAAAAAGAACCTTCTGAAAATGTAAACATCAACTTTAACTAGTACATAGGTACAAATAAGTTTCTTTTAGGCTACACTAGATTTTGGTAAACCAAGTCTGATTACTATCAGTAATGGAATAGGCCAACATCAAAAACTGTTAACCCCCTAGCTCTAAAGGATCATCTTGATCAGATACCATAAAATAAAGCCTACAGAAATCCCAGGTAGTTCAGGTAGGAATAGGAGTTCAGGTCAAATTCATTCAGGAAGAATTTGCTGACTGGATTTAGCTCAGTGGTTCCAGCACCTGCCCCACAAGCCTGAGCTCCTAAACAGTTTGATCTCCAGTACCCTACACACACACACACACACACACACACACACACACACACACACGCACACACACACACACGAATTTGCTGAGCATCAAATCCAAGGCATTTTTTGAGTCACAAACTCAAAGACAAGGTCCCTGACCTGCTGAGGAAAGATAAATGCCTTTAAGATTTCTTAAGTAGTACACCCATGTTTATAGCAGTACAGTTTATAATGACTGTATTTTGGAAACAGCCCAAATGCTTATCAACTGGAGACTAGATAAAGAAGGTGTGGGGTGTTTTTTTTTTTTTTTTTGAGACAGGGTCTCACTTTGTAGTTCAGGCTGGCCCTGAGCTTCACTATGTAGCCCAGGCAAGCCTCGAACTCAGCAATCCTCCTGTCTGCAATCCTCCTGTCTCTGCCTCCCAAGTGCTGGGATGACAGACGTGAGCCACCACGCCCGGCTGGGGTGTGTTTTTAAAATAAAGTGGAGTATTACTCAGCCATAAAGAATGATTTAGAGACATTTATTGCTAAATGAATGCACGTTGAGGCCATACTCAAGTGAAATAAATAGGACACACGTGTAAACACCAAATAAGTTTCTCTAGTACAAGAAACTGCAAGAGTGAATGAGGACTAAAATACACAATAGATAATGTAAAATAGTAAAGGTCCAAAAAGGGTAGGGGAAATGTACGGAAGTGGGGGACAGGAAACAAGGGCAAGAAAAAATTTGAGAAAAAATGGAAACAAAAATTTTGAAAATGGTGGGGGAGGAGAAGTAGGGAAATGGGGAAAAAACAAAAACCAAGATGTATCACGTACAGGTACAAATCCCCAAAGATGAATGTGATTGTAATGTATACTTAAAATGTACCAATAAACTTAAAGGAAAAAAAGATTTCATAAGTTATTACTCCCAGGGAGAAGATAACAAACTCTAACAAATGAAAATGCTCTGAATATGTGCTTCTTAAAGTGGTAATGACATACTTTGTATTTATACAAATTCAAAAAACAGATTGCAGTTAAACCGTTTTGATTTGAAATGAAACCTCTGTGGTAAAATCCTGAAGAGCAAGTACTTATCAGAAACGGCAGAACAGCAGTTACCTCTGAGCAGCGGCATAGAGTGTGGCCTAGAAGAGACACACGCAAGGCTTCTTAGTGCTGGCAGTGATAAGTTTTTTAATCTAACTGATGATCATACAGGTATGTCCCTTTGATTTTTTTTTTTTTTTTGCTTTTGAGACAGGGTCTTGCTTTGTAGTTCAGGCTGGCCCTGAGCTCACTATGGTGCCCAGGCAAGCCGCCGCGAACTCAGCAATCCTCCTGTGTCTGCCTCCCGAGTGCTGGGATGACAGGCGTGAGCCACCACGTCCGGCATTGTGGTATGCGGTGTTGATTGTTGGTGGGCGTGTCTCCACGCCCAGCATTATATGTGGTTACCGGGGATCGAACTCAGGACCTTGTGCTTGCGAGGCAGGCGCCGGAACCACTGAGCTAACCCTCCGGCCCGTGCCTTTGAATTTTAAACTATACTTGTGTGTTATGTATTCTTCTGTGTCATTCAGGATGGAACAGGGTAGTAAAGCAAGGCCCCTACAAATTAATACCTATAGACAGGATGTCCTATCATACTGCCTTTGAATGTTACTTGTAAACCTAAGATCTGTGTTTCTGGGAAATTTTACATAAACATTTGACATAAAAGTTTAAGTGTTGGACCGGAGATTTAGCTCAGAGGTTCCGGTGCTTGCCTTGCAAGCAGGTCCTGAGTTCAATCCCGGTAACCACATACAACAATGCTGGGTGTGGTGACTCACACCCACCAGCAATCAACCAGCAATCAGCACCACATTCCACAGTGCTGAGCGTGGTGGCTCACGCCGGTCATCCCAGCACTCGGGAGGCAGAGGCAGGAGGATTGCTGAGTTCGAGGCTTGCCTGGGCTACATAGTGAGCTCAGGGCCAGCCTGAACTGAAAAGCGAGACCCTGTCTCAAAAAAAACAAATTTAAGTGTTAACCAGGAACCATTAGTTAATATTCAAATTACATAGGGAAAAAAAGCTTTTTGAAAAAACAGAGCCAAAACATAAGTATCTTTTGGTTTTAGGAGTTTGAGGCCTCTGATGGGAGCCTCAATAACTTCCTGTCCCGCTCTGAGTAGCAGCCGCGGTGCACACAATGGCCGGAAAGGCCCTGCACAATCTGTACTCTTATCAGCTCTGACCTGAGCTCTCCATGTTCCAGCCACGCTGCCCCTCTTTGCATGGCTCCCCAGACAGAACAGGCACTTCGCCGCCTTAGCCCTTGTACTTGCCGTTTTTCTATCTGGAGAATGCTTTCCTTTCTCTGAGGTGTTCTCGGGGCGCTCCCTCGCTACTCCAGAGGCAGGCCCTAACTGTCACCACTGTGAAGCTCTCTCTGACACCCCGCAATCCCCTCTTCCTCTAGCCACAATCCTATTCCTGCCTCATTATTCTTTTCTATACCACACGAATTCACCTACTATGCTCTATTTTTTTTACAATGCTTCCGAAAAATAAGCTTCATAAGGGCAGATTCTTGGGGTTTTTGCTATTCCCAGACACTGTCATGGAATGCTAGAAACAAATACCTATTTAATAAATGATTGAATAATTCTTTGCTTTTGGATTCCATCCTTGAAAGAAGAGACAGTAACTAAAACATTCAACAAACCAACAAACACACACACCAGCCAGGTATGGTGGTGCGTGTCTGTAATGCCAGCTGCTCAAGAGGCTGAGAAAGGAAGATCACCGAGTTGGAGGCTAACTTAGCTACACCGTGAGTTTGAGGCCAGCCTGAACTACCTAGCAAGATCTGCCTCAAAACAAAACTAATGTTTTCTCTCTCTGTAAGTCAATTTAACAAAATTTATTTTACTAACAAGTCTCAGGTTTATTTTTTAATATTAATGAGTGATAGTTAAGTCATCTACAAAGTTGATATAAACACAGTTCTGTTTTTCCCTTAAAAATGTGGAATATCTGTTTTTAATTACAACAACGTTGTGGAGGACAAAAGAAAAGGAACGCTTATGTATTGCTGGTACAGTGTAAACTGACCTATTATGGGAACTACCTGATAATACAGAACATTAAGACTGTGTTTGCTTCCTCTACACTTCTTGTTACTTTTAAAGTGTGTGTAAAATATGAGCACATTTTCTTTTTATTCAGAAAAAAGGTTTGTAAAAGAAAAAAAAATCAAGCAAAACATGCTAGTGCATGCACTCAGGAGGCTCTAATCCCAGCACTTAGGAGGCTGAGTTGGAAGACTCTCACAAGTTCAAGGCCAGGCTACACAGTAAAGTTCTAGGCCAGCCTGAACTACATGGTGTTGTTTTTTGTTTTGTTTTGTTTCAAAAATTAAAAAGATTAAAAAAGAAAAAAGAAAATAAATGAATGAATTATATGAACAAAATATAATTTCAAGAATTCTTCAGTTTATTTGAACCCTCATGGAAGCAATAAGACCTTCTGTTATGTACCCAGATGAAATATCCTGAGAGTAACTACAGTTAGAAAAAATTATTTTCGACTGAAGAACTAAAATAGGTTTTATAGCAGAGTGGCCAGAATAGAAGGAAAACAAAACTCCACAGTGCTCCAATAAAAACATAACATTCTTTAAAAGATTTCAGATAGGGATGGTCTCTGCTACATAATACATGGGGACGTTGTGACAAACAGCAGGTGACCAACTGCATCCCTACTAGTGATTCCACAGGCATAAGGAGGATAATTCACCATGCAGAACTGCCCCGGGGTACATACTTCTGAGCTGGGAAATCCCATGAGCACTTCTGCTGGGTTACTTCGCCCATGTGAAAATCAGAGCCAGCACAGACCCCCAGGTGCTTTCCAGCCACAATGCTTAGGATCTGAGCCATATCCTGAGAACATATCTGAGAGAAAAATATACAGACATCTGAAACTGGTGTTATATTTATTCTGATTTCCATTTTGAGCTCTTATTGGTTGTTTAAAAAAATAGCATGCAAATTCTCCTCAGATTCTTAAAGATAGTTCATATATTCATGAGACAGGTGGCTGCCCAAACTAGTTGTTAAGAAAGGAAGTCCTCCTCAAATACTTAGGCAGGCGCAGTGTTATTAGACAGGAGTAACAGTTTTCATTTGTAACACTTCAAGATTCCAAGTGCCAGAAACTCTGAGCAGGATCCAGGTTTGAAGGGGAAAAAATATGGTAGCATAAAAATAAAAAATATAGGGCAGGAGGGTTAGCTCAGTGGTTCTGGCGCCTGCCTTACAAAAGCGCAAGGTCCTGAGTTCGATCCCCGGAAATCACATACAATGCTGGGCATGCAGACTCACGCCCACCAGCAATTAATACCACATACCACAGTGCCGGCGTGGTGGCTCATGCCTGTCATCCCAGCACTCAGGAGGCAGAGACAGGAGGATTGCTGAGTTGGAAGCTTGCCTGGGCTACATAGTGAGCTCAGGGCCAGCCTGAACTACAAAGCGAGACCCTGTCTCAAAAAAAAAAAAAAAAAAGAATGAAACATGGGAGATTAAAGACTTTAGAGAAAACTTTATGAATGAAAACCTTTGACCACTGAAACACATTGTTCTTTAAGGATATATTTTGAAAACTTTTTTGGAAGAATATAATGTTCTTACTGGAAAACTAACAACATGGAGTTTTGTTTTCCCATCTAAGCTGGAAACGGCTATGAAGCATGAACAATATCAACATAAAGGCATTTTAAAGGCTTTTTTTTTTTTTAAACAGGGTCTCACTTTGTAGTTCAGGCTGGCCCTGAGCTCACTATGTAGCCCAGGCAAGCCTCAAACTCAGCAATCCTCCTGCCTCTGCCTCCCAAATGCTGGGATGACAGGCGTGAGCCATCAAGCCTGGCACTGCAGTATGCGATACTGATCGCTAGTGGGTGTGAGTCACCACGCCTGATATTGCTGTATGTGGTTACTGGGGATCAAACCAGGGACCTTGCATTTGCTAGGCAGGTGCCAGAACCACTGAGCTAAATCTCCGGCCTAAGGCTTTTTTTTTTTCTTTGACAGTGCCTGGGATCACTGGCCCTTGTGCTTGCAAGGTACCACTTGAACTAAACCCCCAACCCCTAAGGCCGTATTTTTAAAGTACTCCTTTCAACTGAGAATGCTCCATGAAACTGCTGAATATATATGTTTACATCATGCTAAATTGTGAAAGTAATGCAAAAACTACCTGAACTGAACCAGTATTAAATAGTACTACATTTAGTGGGTTAAGGTATCTTGGCGTTTAATAGTTTAAAAAAAAAGGAAAAAAGTGAATAGTGTTTGAAGTTTATGGAAAATAGTGATTGGATAAGAGATATAAATACAAAATATTTAAATGAAAAACTGTTAAATTTATCAGATCCGAAAAAGAAACTGGCTGGACATAGTCATGCAGTCCTGTAATCCCAGCACTCAGGAGGCTGAGGCAGGACTGTCATGAGTTCAAGAGCAGTTTGGGACAAACAGTGAGTTCAAGGCCACCCTGAACTGCATAGTGAATCTTTTTTTTTTGAGACAGGGTCTCACTTTATAGTTCAGGCTGGTTCTGAGCTCACTATGTAGCTCAAGCAAGCCTTGAATTTAGCAATCCTCCTGTCTCTGCCTCCCAATTGTTGAGATTATAGGCACGAGTCACCATGCCCAGCATTGTTGTATGTAGTTACTGGGATCAAACTCAGGACCTTGCGCTTGCTAGGCAGGTGCTAGAACCACTGAGCTAAGTCTCTGCCCTGCAGAGTGAATCTTTAAGGAAAAGAATTTAAGACCTTCTCATACCCTAGTAAATAAGACTAATATTTCAAATTATGGAAGATTTTCCTCATCCCTATCCCTCTCTTAAAGAATAAAGTACTGGGGCTGGAGATTTAGCTCAGTGGTTCCGGTGCCTGCCTTGTAAGCACAAGGTCCTGAGTTCCATCCGGTAACCACATACAACAATGCTGGGCGTAGTGACTCACGCCTATAAACTCAACACTCGGGAGGCAGAGACAGGAGGATTGCTGAGTTTGAGGCTTGCCTGGGCGAGACCCTGTCTCAAAATATAATAATAATAATAAAATTTTTAAAAAGGGGCTGGAGATTTGGCCCAGAGGTTCCGGTGCCTACCTTGCAAGTGCAAGGCCCTGAGTTCAATCCTGGTAACCACATACAATGCTGGGCATGATGACTCACGCCCACCAGCAATCAATACCACATACCACAGTGCCGGGCGTGGTGGCTCACGCCTGCAATCCCAGCACTCGGGAGGTAGAGACAGGAGGATTGCTGAGTTCGAGGCTTGCCTGGGCTACATAGTGAGCTCAGGGCCAGCCTGAACTACAAAGTGAGACCCTGTCCCCCCCCTCAAAAAAGAATTCAACTATTGAAATATTAAGACAAAGTATGCCACTAATGGGAGGGGACAAAAGAAGAAAATCAGAAGGGATATGTACAAGGTTATTTCCTGCAGTTTTGCCTAGAAAGACAAAGAAATGAAAGCAATTTAAATATCCATCCAAGGAGATGTGGAAAAACTGTGAAAGACTGACACTGTTAAATAAAAATAATCAGTTAAAATGGGAGATCTAATCTGTGTACTCACATGGGCAGATTTTAGAAAACAAGCATAAATGCCAAGTACAGTAACCTGCATGTAGTAGTTCTAGCTACTTCAGATGCTGAGGCAGTAAAATGGTCTGAGTCCAGTACTTTGGGGTAAAAACAAACAACATCAAAGGTGTTTTTTCATTTGTTTGTTTTTGTTGTGTTAGGGAGGGTATAAAACCTTACTACCTAGCCCAGGCACGCTTTAAACTCCTCAAGCTCACATTATCCTCCTGCCTCAGGCTCCAGGGTAGCAGGAGACACAGGCCACTGTGCCCAGCCAGAGCGATATTTTTACATAGATAATAATATAATTTGAATCGAACCCTGAAAGCCTATGAATTCAGTCCAGATCTCTCATGTTGATAAAGTATTTTTCTTATAGTTGATGGGAATTATACAGCAGAGTACTTATTCCAAGGGAGTAAAGAGACTGATTTTCATCCATGTTAGTAAGAAAATACTTTTTTTTTTTTTTTTTTTGAGACAGGGTCTTGCTTTGTAGTTCAGCCTGGCCCTGAGCTCACTATGTAGCCCAGGCAAGCCTTGAACTCAGCAATCCACCTGCCTCTGCCTCCCGCGTGCTGGGATTACAGGCGTGAGCCACCACGCCCGGCAAGAAAGTACTTCTTAAGCAACCATGTTCCTAGTGACCCTGAGCATCTTCAGTCTATGAATCCTTAGGTAGAATCTGTCGCCACAGGGCACTTTCTCTTTCCCTCCACCGTGCTAACTTCCTAGAGAAACTTGTCCGCCCTCGCCTTCATTTTATTCATTCCCCTCTAAGGACTAATCCTTCCTTCCTTAGTCACTTCAAATTTTAGTATCTGAAATTCAAAGACAGATTTTTTTTAAAAGAGCACTGGAGACTTTTGCTTCCTCAAAATAATGTAAGGCTTTCCTCCTGGTCAAGCAAGTTTGTCTCCTCTCTCCTTTTCCTCTTTCCATCCCCAAACATTTTTTCTTTTTCTACTGTCTCAACTCCAAATAAGCTTCTGGTGTGTTTATACTTTTCACTTAGAGAAAAGATACTCTCAAGTAAATCAAAGGAAATCTTACTCCACAGCCCAAAAATAAAATAATGGAACACTTAAAAAGTAAACAAATAGTAACTGTATTTTGTTGCCTTACATTTTAGCATGATAGCTAGAAGTAAAGTTGCAATTACCAAATGAAGAATAAAAATCAAACTTACTTGAGATCACCTTCTAGCACTTAAATTTATCCAGGGTCATCTGTTTCCCAAATTACTTGCTTGGGAATTTTCAGGCCACTCAGTGAGTTGGCACAACGAGTCCTGTGGCCTACTGGTGACCTCAAAACTCCCAGCAGTGAGCGGCACCCAGGCGTACGTCCTTCTACCAGGCCTTCTTAGGGCCTCTGGGATGAGGCACCAAGGCATGTAACTCACCCTCAAAAGCAGCAGTGCACTCGGTGCTTCCAGACTTCAGAGTGCTCAAACATTCATGATCTTATTTGGGATTTTTAACAGCTCTATGAGGCAGGCACAGCAAATATCTTACAAATAAGGAAACAAGCTCAGAGGTTCCTATTTGTCAGGGTCACGTGGCTACCAAGGGGCTTGAGTTAGAGTCAAAGCCTTTTAACTACTTAATCCAATACTTTGTAATCCTCTGACATCCTGATTCTTAGATCAGACAGTCTTATTCTACATGTAGGTACCTGAGAGAAGACAAATTATATATCCCAGCTTCTCATTCCATTTTTAAGTGGCAACTCTGCAGAAAGTGTGCTCTTTGGTTCTGCTGTGTTCTGAGCAGCATTATTAGTGGAGACCTTAGTAAGTTATCGATGGTTCCTACTTCCCAGACTGGAGCCTGGGAGCAAGGTCCACAGCCTAATTCAGGGTGACTTTTCATACATCAGCACTTTGCTATCATTAATTCTTCTGTCTATTGTTTTAACAAGTCAGAGTAATTTTTTAGTTTGAGGTTCCAAGAAATCATTGTCCTTCCTTCCAGAGCTCTGTCTGTCTTCTGCTACAAGTCTACAAAATTAAAAATCACAATTTCTAGGGCCGGAGGGTTAGCTCAGTGGTTCCGGTGCCTGCCTTGCAAGCGCAAGGTCCTGAGTTCGATCCCCGGTAACCACATATAATGCTGGGTGTGGAGACACGCCCACCAACAATCAACACCGCATACCACAATGCTGGACGTGGTGGCTCACGCCTGTCATCCCAGCACTCGGGAGGCAGAGACAGGAGGATTGCTGAGTTCGCGGCGGCTTGCCTGGGCACCATAGTG
>PVIC010057477.1:0-10634 GCA_004025085.1 Thryonomys swinderianus
CTCACACACGGGGTCAGTGAGCTCCACCAGGCAGCAACTGGAGAGCCCAGTCTTGAGGGGAGAGACCAGACATCATAGAAAGCCAACCGTGTCACATTCAGACAAAGCAAGACGATGCTGTGCAGGCTGCGTAATTAGATGGTGCAAGTCGGGAGAGACAGAAGGAGCCATTTACCACAGGAGTGGCCGTGGTTATCTTGGGCAGCTGGTTCATGGCAGGGTGGCAGCCGTCCCTGTCCTGACCTGGGAGTGGACCCACAGATGGTTGCTTATGAATATTGACTGACTCTTGGATGTTATAGTTAAAATTCTTTAAAAAATTAAGATACATGGGCTTGCTGAGTACTTGGAAAAATAGCCTAGGGAAGCATAGCTGAGGTCCCGGGGCTGGTGGAGAGAGCACGGCCCTGGAGACCACAGTGGGCTTGCGGCCTGGGCTGCTGCCGAGTAGAGTGGTCTCCATCGGGACGTGAACAGCTGAGACTTCCGTTTCCTCACCCACATAATACGAGTGAAAGCAGGCAGCTGGAAGGGCAGCTGGTGGGACTGTGCCCTGCCCTGGCACAGTCAGACCTTGGCAGGCAGCTCTGGTTCTGCTGGATTGAGATGGCCATCTGGAGCAAGTAGCCAGACCCCAAATCAGTGCCATTGCCTTCCAAGAGAGGCAGAGCTGGACCCGGCTGGTCCCCCGGGTCCTGACCAATCAGATGGACAGCAGCCATGGCCAGAACCTTCCAGAGCTGCTGGGGCCAACTAGGGACTTCCTGGTACCAGGAATTGGACCCCGTGGGAAGGGGGAAGCAGCTCCCTGTTCACTAGGTGCTGGTGACTCCAGAGGCCCGGGCAGGTGTGCTGGGGACAGTGGGCACAGGTCTTGCTAAGAGGAGAGGGAGAATTACAGCCATGTGCGAAGCCAGGGCACACCCTCTGTTGCCAGGCTGCTAGTGCCCTGGTTCGTTTGACACATCCTCCCCGTGAGGCTCTGCACACAGGCCGGTCCTGTCCCCAGCACATGTGCAGATGTGGAAGAGCTCAGAGAGGTCTGGCCCTCCCCAGAGGGTAGGGCTTCCCCCAAGTGTGCAAACTGCACCTCCCAGCTGATGATGGCCTTGGCGCCTGTCCACAAGAAGGGCGAGGAGGGAGGACAGCAGACAGCTTGGCTGGAGGTAAATGGCCTTGTCCAGTCCACTGAGGGCCAGGAGAGGGGCCACCTGGGGGTCAGATCAGAACTACATTCCCACATTGAAGATGGTGGTACTTCTCAGCCTCCCTTCCCTCTGTCTGTCTAGCTGACTGTTTCTCTCTCCATAGATACAGAGTGAGGGATATAGAGCCAGAGATACTTAGGCTCTTAGGATTTCCTTCTGGAAATGTACCACACTATACATAAATATGAACAGAGATCTCTCTAATTGGTTCTGTCTCTGAATAGCCCTGCCCGTTACGGCTTGTATCAAGATATCCCCTAAAGCCTCATGTACTCATAGGTGGGGCTTTTTGGAGCTGGCTGGATCTAGGGTATATGATTCTGGGATTAAAAGTATCAGACACATGGGCCGGAGGGTTAGCTCAGTGGTTCCGGCGCCTGCCTTGCAAGCGCAAGGTCCTGAGTTCGATCCCCGGTAACCACATATAATGCTGGGCTTGGAGACACGCCCACCAACAATCAACACCACATACCACAATGCCAGATGTGGTGGCTCACGCCTGTAATCCCAGTACTTGGGAGGCAGAGACAGGAGGATTGCTGAGTTTGTGGTGGCTTGCCTGGGCACCATAGTGAGATCAGGGCCAGCCTGAACTACAAAGCGAGACCCTCTCTCAAAAGCAAAAAAAAAAAAAAAAAAAAAAAAAGTATCTGACACTAAATTAGTCCACTGATTGGTTTAGCATAGTTCTGGGTGTGGATAATGTTAGGTCCACTCTGGCTGTGGGTGGCACCACCCAAAAGATTTGTAACCTGGATGGGATAAAGAGGAGAAGGAGGCTGCTTCACTGCTCTGCTGCCTTCTGCCTGCCATGGACCATTTCTCCGTGTGTCCCTCTATACCACCCTTCATTGGAGCCAACCTGCTACGGCCTGAAACCTCTACAGACTGTGAGCCAAAACAATCCTTTCCTCTTTTATCATGTGAAAACTGGATATTTTGTCTCAGCAGTGAGAAACGTAAGACACTGCCCCACTTAGAGAGACCACTTCTGTGATTTCAGGACAGGGAAAGATTTCTTAACTGAGAGACAGCAAGGGTGCCTGGTCCAAAAAAGGGTAGTAGACTCATCTATATTAGAGTGAAAAAGCTCTGAACATCAAATTGTACTGAGACACAATGCCAAGGCAAGCTGCAGAGCACTAGATGTTTTAAACACATACGCAATGATGGACTGACGCCCAGATCATCAATTAAGTCGGTAAGAGGTCCTCCACCCCCTGGAGAGGCAGGGAGCGGGCAAAGGGACTGAACAGGAAGCTCACAACGAGGAGACAGAACGGAATGGAAAAGACCCAGGGCAGAGGGCAGTGGACTGCGCGTGGGGCTGACCCCACCGAATGGCCATAGGTGACCCAGGGAACTTCATGTGCCCCACCCTGGTAACCAGGGAGACCGAGCTACAGCTCCAGGTTCACCCCAAATGTGCACAACGTCCTCAGAAGTTCCAGTCTCATGGGCCATTTGCTGGTGAGGCAGCGGTGCAGCAGGGCTTCTGGCCCCTGAAGGCTGGTTAGTGACGGCGACCTCGGGAACAATTCCGCCACGTCCTGCTGAGTGGAAGAAAGACGTGGCTGTACTGCTGGGCCTTAGGGAGACAGTCATCACGTGACCCACAGTTCAGCTCCTGCAGTGAGTGCAGGTCACTCCGAGCCGAGTGGGAGGGTCTACAGCAGCATTATTTAGAAGCAGGGTGACCGGATTACCATCGGTGTGCGCCCGGCTGGGTACCGCATGCTGTGGCCACGGAACAGTGGCGGACCACACAGAGGACAGCAGTGCTCACATGGCTTCCTGTGCACGGATGGAGCTTGATGGTGCAGCAGTGGAAAGGAGCAGACATAGTCCACGGGCTGCGTGACTCCGTCCACGCGGATGGCAGGGGTGTGGACGTGCACATGTGGAAAGCGGATGCCTGGTTTCCTGGGGCGCTGTGCCACAGCTAAAGGGATCAGGGTTTCTTTTTGAGATCATGAACATGTCATAACATGGCTGTGGAGATGGATGTGTGTATCTGTGAACACACTGCAGAACTTTGAGCTGCGCATTTTATTTTTAAATGTTTAAAATTAAATTTAAATTTACATTAGTTCATGGGCCCAGGATTTAGCTCAGTGCCTTGCAAGTACAAGGTCCCAAATTTGGTCCCCAGTAACCACATACAACAATGCTGGGCATGGTGACTCACACCCACCGGCAATCAGTACCACACACCACAGTGCCGGGTGTGGTGGCTCACGCCTGTCATCCCAGCACTCGGGAGGCAGAGGCAGGAGGATTGCTGAGTTTGAGGCCCTAGTGAGCTCAGGGCCAACCTGGACTACAAAGCAAGACCCTGTCTTAAAAAATAAAATTTTTTTTGCATTAGTTCCATTGCAGTCCAGAACGATCGCACCCTCGTCGGGAGCTGCTCCATGCGTGTAACACACCTTAGTTTTCAGCCCCTCCCCCCTCTTTCTCCTCCTGCCGTCTCTCAGTCCCCTTCCCTTCCGCAAGGTCCACCACCCTGTACAGGTTACACGCAGCCTGTATGGCAGGCGAATTGCAACTCCACAAAGCTGCTCATGACGACCAACAGCCAGACCCTCTGCACGGCCCCTCCTAACTCCACGCCTGGAGAAACTCTGGGCACACAGGGCCATGCACAGGGAGGCCTGTCACCCTGTGTGACTTTGCACCCACATGTGGGCACGTCAGCAAGAAGGCGATAGACAGTGAGTCCCCAGCCAGAGCCCATGCCCCATGCCAGGGCAACTCAGCCTAGAGCCTGGCTGACCCCACACACACAGTCCTGGCCCAGGGGCAGATGCTGGCACAGGGGTCTCTGCTGAGCTCCTCCTCTCCACGCTGCCCTCTGACCCCCCCAGCCAGCCCCTGCCCCTGCAAGCCCCTTTGTGTCCCATGTGCCAGGGCCTGTGTGTGCCAGGCAGCTGTCATGTGGAAGCCACGGGAGTCAGGATGGGTCAGGGCCAAGGCGGGGACGTCTGAGGTCCCAGCGTGGGGAGAGTGTGCCTGCTGTGTCCTCAAACACGAAAGGGCCTGAAAGAGACATTGGGGAAGGAAAGACTCCCTCTGTGTGTCCCGCCTCCCACACGGGTGGGGCTGCTTCTGCCTCCTGTACCGGGGGGACACGACAGCGGGGACAGAATCATTGGGTGGTACCTTCCCCCTCACCTGGGGCTGGCAGGGCACAGACCCCTCAGCATGGCGGAGACCAGAGCACCCTGTGGGGCTCCGCCTCTGGCCGGGGGCTCCCTCCCAGCCTGGCTCCCCTGCAGGGGCTTTTCCAAAAGCCAGGGGGACAGCAGGCCGAGCAGGTCAGAGATGGCCCCGGCCCTGGTCCTGGATGGCCACGGGCCCCTGGGAGCTGGACTCAGACTCCCCCGGTGGAGGGCGGTGCTATCACAGGGTAGAGCAGCGGTGGGGGGCTCTCTGGCGGACCCTGGGAATCCAGCCTGCTGTAGCTCGTGGGATGCTCACAGCCTCTGACGATCGGCAGTGAGATGGAGAGAGACGTACTGGCTGTCCTGTCTGTCTGTCTGCCTATTTTCTTCAATCTATGTACGGTCTGCATCTATTATCTATCATCTATTGGATATCTATCACTATCTACAATCTACCTCTTATCTATCCATCATCTAGCTACTACCTATCTTTCTTCTATTCACCCATCACCCATCAGTCACATGTACATATCCATGCATGTAGCTATCATCTAGCTATGTATCATGTATGTGTCTCTGTAAATGTGTTCCTGTCATATGTATGTGTGTATAACTCTCATCTGTGTCTCATCCATGTAGCAATGCATGTGTATCTTGGGTAGACATGTCACCGACATATGTACATATGTGTTTATCTGTTGTCATCTATCACCCACGTCTCTGTGTATCTATCGCCGTCTCTCTTCCACTTGGCTTTCTTGGAAGTGCTGTTTTCCACTCCCCCAAACCCCTCCATCCCACACCTTCCGTGAACCAGCTTCCATGAGTCCACAGCCGGACGCCTAGTGCCCTCCATGGGAGCGTTAGGACGACCCTAGCGTCAGGACCCGGAGGGCCTCCCCAAGTCAGTGGGCCGCCATCCGAAGCCATCCTGCCCCTACGTCCAGGTTCCTTGCCGATGCCCCCTCTCGACTACCTCTCCGTGGCTCTGTGCAAGACCCACCGCCTAGAACACGGCTCAGAGAAACATTTGGCGCCCCTGTCGGCCCCTGCCCAGGGGGCGGCTCTGAGCAGACCCGTCCTGTGGGGAGGGCCAGCCTGGCTCATGGCACCAGCCTGCCCTCCGCACAGTGCAGAGAGGGGCTCCGGGCTGCCTGCTGCGAGCCGGGTCACCTTCTTTTGGGGTCCCTGAGGGCTGGCTGATGACCACAGGCCCAGCCCCTGCTGACCCAATAGGCCAAGGCCTTGGTCACAGGAGCTACCGGGGGCCAAGTAAGGTGCGACTTGTCCCAGGCTGGGTGTCCCTGGCTGGCCAGTGTCCACAGTGGGGCACCTTCCTGTACTTCATTTCTTTTGAGAGCCTTGGAGCCTCTGTGACCCCAGGGGGCTGCCCCAGGCTGCTCTAACACCCAGGGTGGGCTCAGCTTGCTTGCACGGAATTTAAACAAATAAATACCCATGCGTGTATATACACACACACACACACACACACACACACACACACACGGCAGAGTTCTAGCTTGTGATTCTCAATGTCAAATATTTGCTCTTTTGCTTTTTTTTTTTGAGACAGGGTCTCGCTTTGTGGTTCAGGCTGGCCCTGAGCTCACCATGGAGCTCAGGCAAACCTCGAACTCAGCAATCCTCTTGCCTCTGCTTCCCGAGTGCTTGGATTACAGGCGTGAGCCACCACACCCGGCACTGTGGTTTGTGGCACTGATTGCTGGTGGGCGTGAGGCACCATGCCCAGTATTGTTGTGTGTGGTTACTGGGGATCGAACCAGGGACCTTACTTATACTTGCTAGGTAGGTGCTGGAACCACTGAACTAAATCTCAGGCCCTAGTTTTTTCTCTTGTAGTACTTCAAATATAGCTTAAACTTAGAAACTAAAGTTGGCTCAGTCTAGTAAAGTTTGATGTTTTAAATATGCAGTCTGAGATGTGCGTGGTGGCAGTGATGGGGGGAACCAGGCAAATGTCCCTGCCCTGGGGTCTGAGTGCGGTGCCGTCTGCCTGAACTTGTCATGTCCCTGGCACTCTGGTGCCGAGCGTGTCCAGTGGTCACAAGGCTACAGCCCTGCATGGGCAGGTACTGGTCGACTCCGTGCCGTTCTGGCCTCTGGTGCGTGCCTGGACTGCTCAAGGGCCCAGGCAGAGGGCACGGGCTTTCACAAAAAGAAGTGTACATTTGAAGCATTGGCGTATAAGAAATCTATGAAGAATTTTGGCAAGCAAACAGAATGATCTGGAGGACATTATTAATGCAAAGAAAATGCACAAAGAGAAGGCCAAGTTGGTGGAGAAACAAGAACATCGCTTGGGCCAAAGCCACAGAGCAAGCGTGTGTGGGGGCGCAGGGACTGCACGTCTCCGGATCAGCATGGAGGCGGGGACCCGCGGGCCGAGGCCGCTGTCTGTGCTCCCTAGATCCACGGCCAGACTCAGATTCCCCAAAGGGAAAAATATAGAACAGAAATCTGCTAACACGAGAGCAAAAGAAACGGCAGGGCAAGTTTGAACCTTTCCGTGGCCAGGGAGACTCCACGTGAGGCCTGGGAGCCGTCATGGCCGTGACGGTGACCTGGTCATTCAGGGGCCTGCGTGGATTCCCCGGGGAAGAATGAGGCCCAGCTCTCAAGAACTTCGGTGGGCGTTTTGTGGGCAGACTGGTCAGAGCGAGGCTGCCTTCCTGTGCATGGCGGACCCCTCCCATCCTCACTGATGCACCGCCTGACCTTGTTCTGCCTGGGCTCCAGAGCCAGAAGCCTAAACAAACACGTTTCCTCTGAAGTCGCCCAGTCTCAGTCTTGTGCCATGGCCACAGAAACAGACGCGACGGAGACGTCCGGGGAGATGGTGGCCGACTGGGCCCTTACCCAGGAGCCTACCTAGGTGTCTAGGGAGTTTTGTGTTTATGTAGCCAATTATCATTGTCATCATCATCAGCTGCAGCACCAGCAGAAGGAGCAGGAGCAGAGGAAGAGCGGATGCTTCAGTGACAGAAGGTCACAGCCGAGGCCGTGGAAGCTTGTGTGAGGGCCAGTGTGCGAGGAGACCTGGCCAGTGAGGCTAGTGCTGGATGAAGTCCTGTGGCTCGTGGAGCTCCCAGAGCTGGACAGGCTCTCGGCCCCGCCCAGCGCTCCCCGTCCCAGGGCTCTCCAGTTTGGATAGTGTCCCCCAACAGAGCTGACGCGAGCAATGCACCGAGGTGTCATAAAGCTCCCTCCAGGCCGTGCGCGGTGGTGAGCTTTGTCCCGAGGTTGTACCCTGCCTGTGGCCAGGAGGTGGAGGTCATAGGACATGCCGCGCCTTTGAGGAGGGGGTTTTCTTGACAGGTCAATCACCTCTGAGAACCACCCCCCCCGGGCTGGTGGACACGGAGGCCGAGTCAGTATGGTGGCGCCTGCAGCGTGGCCTGCTTCCTCCCTGACTCTCTTACGCTCTAAGTGTGCCACTCCGATTGGCCCACTGTTCACGTGGGTTCTCCAGGGTGTGGGGGGTGTGGCCTCCCAGAGGGGGGATTGATGCACTTTGTGCAAAACTCCAGTTAATTCTTACGAGAGCGAGTTACTCCAGAAGAGCAGGCCTGCTCTCTGGGCCCCCTGCTGACCCCCTGTGCCACTGTGACTCCCTTTATACACGTTCCGTTCGGACGCCACTTGTCTGGAGGTGAAGTGGCCAGCGCACGGGCGAGGGAGTGGTGGCATCGAGAGACCAAACAAGAGCTGGCACTGTGCTCCCCAACTTCCAGAACCACGAGCTCAAGAGATCTCCTTTCTTTACCAAGTATCCTGGCTCGTCACTCCTGTGGGCAGCTGTTCCTGGTGCTTGGGCCAAGTTCCTTTGGGGCAATTAACGCAGTTGGCAGGTGTGGGCTGCCTCTGCCAGGTGCTGGGTGGTACCCTGCCTGGCATCCGTAGCCCTCCTGGGAATCAGGCTTCTCCTGAGTCTGCTCTGCAGCCAGGAAGGGGCAGCGCAGAGGAGCTGGCTGGGCCCAGGTTGGGGCCGGGGGGGCGACACGTGTGTATGTCCATAGGTACCGGCCTGCATGTGAGGTTGCTCAGGACAGGGCGGGGAGGCCTGGGCTGCTGAGAACCCCAGCACAGCCCACGCCCTGGCTAAGGATGCCCTGGTGGCTTTCCTCACATGCTTGTGAGGGAAGGTTTCACAAGGCAAAGGCCCCAGGTTTGCGGGATCCAGAGTGCGGTTCCCCTGTGAGGAGACGTGTGTGGGTTTTCTGTGAAAGAGCAGGGACTGGGATTGCAGTGAACAGCAGCCTGTTGAACGCAAAGGCCTGGAGAGCAGGACCCTGAGCTGGGGGCCGAGGTCCCGGTGTCCAGCTGTGTTGCTGTCCCCTCAGCTCCGTCCCCTGTCCCTGTGTGTGAGGGCTCAGTGGATCCTCTGATGCGCTCCTGTGACTTCAGTGGCTTCAAATGACACACGTGTGTCCCCTCGTGGATCCGGGACCCAGAAGTAGGAAGTCAGTCCGGACTGAAGCTGAGGGGTCCTAGGGTCCTGCTTGGGTGGAGAACCCACTTCCTGCCCCAGGTTCGGTGGCTCCTGCCTGTGTTCCTGTGCTGGGCCCCTCTCCATCGAGGCCATGGCTCCTCCCTGTACTTCCCACGTCCCCCTTCCCTCTGATCTGGACTCTCCTGCCTCCCTCTCACAAGGCGGTGGTCCACTGGTCGCCCTTGTCAGCCCCAGCATCCCATCTGTGAAGTGCCTTCAGCAGCAGGAGGAACGTCCCTGTTCCTGTGGAGGGCAGGGCTCCCTGGGGCTGTCTCTCAGTCCCTGTCTGCCCGGGGTCTTCCTTCCTCCGGGAGCCCAGGCACAGGGAACGAGAACCCCGAGGCTGGGTGAGCCCGGTCCTTGAAGCTGGCACTCGGGAGCCTGGCCCAGCTCCCTCCCTGTGCCCTGCGTCCAGCTTGTCCTCAGCAGCTGTGGAAAGCGGCTCTCGTCAGGATGCCCGGATGCTGCGGTGTGCCCTTCCTCCAGGGCTCACCGTGTCTGTCCCCAGCGCCTGTGGGCAGTACTGGGGGTGGCTGTGGCTCCCTGGACAGACGCACCTTGTGGCTGGACTCCTGCTCCGTGCTGGTGTAGACAGGCTGACCTCAGCCCAGACACGGCAGGGCTGGAGAGGGTGTGCTGATCTCCGCGGCGGGTGTGGGGTGTAAGGGTTCTTCTCAGGTGTGGTGCAGCTGTCGTCCTGGGCAGCGCTTGGGGGTGGAGATGTGTCCTTGTTACGTTTTTACTCCCCAGGGAGAAGGGGTGATAACGGGGATGCTCCCTCCCCTGGTGGCTTCTGAGAAAGCTTCTGAGGGCTGTGGATCATCGGGGGGGGGGTCTGTCATGGGGTCTACAATAACCACATTTAATGTGTTCCAAGAGTTAAAACACGAGACTGGGAATTTTGGCAGAAATCCCGCAGAGTATTAAAAAGCAAGTGGGAAATTTGGACATAGAAACTACACTCTTAAACTTTTACAGATGAGATGAGCATTGCTACAGAATAGATTCATAGAAGATAGTTCTAAAGAAAATAAGCAGGCTCTGCAGAAAACATGCGAAGAACACAAGTCTTATAGAGACAATGATGAGACTCATTAACACTGGGTGTGGGAGTCCCAGAATGTGAGAAGAGACAGAATCAGGCAGAAGCACTGTTTTATTGGAATTTCCCAATCTGAAGACGGCAGTAGCTCCCTCCCTACCATCTCTGTGGTTTCTCTTCCTTTCCTGTTTGCTTTGTCATAGTTACTTTCCTCGCTGAAACAAAACACTTGACACCCATAGTTAAAGGGGAAAAGGTTTATTTAGCTGACATTCTGTGGAGGTTTCAGCCCACACCGCCTCCAAGAAGGGTGGGACGGCAGAGGAGAAACAGTTAATGGTGGGCAGAAGGCAGCAATGCAGTGAAGAAACAGCACCAGCAGCCTGCACCTCCCTTTTATTGCTTCCAGTTAGCTCATCTTTTGGGTGGTGCCTCCCACACACAGGGCGCACCTTCCCATTATGTAGTACACCCCAGAACTCTGCCAAACCAGGTCATGGACTAATTTAGTAACCACACACCTTTAGGCTTAGTTTCACCCACTCTCAATCCAGCCACCTCTGAAAAGCCCTGCCTACGACCACATGAGCCTTTTGAGGGACATCTAGACACAGCCACAACCCTCTTCCCATTTCTATGTGACCAATTCCCTCTCATGAATTCTTTCTCTTTGGAATAAGCCACGTGGCTCCTGATTTCTTTTTTTTTTT
>PVIC010057478.1:0-10655 GCA_004025085.1 Thryonomys swinderianus
TTCTACAATTTATATTGAAATTTAATTGCCAATGTAGCAATATTAAAATTTGGGAGATTTCAGGGGCAATTGGATCATGACTACTCCACCTTCATGAGTGGATTTATTCCAGCAATGGGTTATCCCAGGAGTGCGTTTCTGATAAACAGAATGAGTTTTGCCCAGTTTTTGCCCTCCATCTTGTGCATGATCACTTGGCCCTCCACCATATTATGATGTACAAATCTCTCGCCAGATGCTGGTACTTGGACTTCCCTGCCTCCAGAGCAGCAAGTCAAACAAACCTCTATAAATAACTCAACCTGTAGCATTTTGTCATAGAGACAGAAAAGATGGACTAAAACATGGATGACAGATTATGACTACAATGTTTTCAACCTGGAAAATGTAAATAAAACTGTACATTCATTTCAACCACAAATCTCTTGATACTCCATGAGGAGAAGTTTTTTTTTTTTTTTTTTTTTTTTAAGACAGGGTCTTACTTTGTATTTCAGGCTGGCTCTGGGCTCACTATGTAGCCCAGGCAAACCTCAAACTCAGCAATCCTCCTGTCTCTGCCTCCCGAATGCTAGTATTACAGGCGTGAGCCACCACACCCAGCACTGTGGTATGTGGTATTGATGGCTGGTGGGCGTGAGTCTCCACGCCCAGCATTGTATGTGGTTACTGGGGATCGAACTCAGGACCTTGTGCTTGTGAGGCAGGTGCGGGAACCACTGAGCTAAATCTCCAGCCCCAAGGCAAAGTTTTTTTAAACCATAATTTATATAATGTTCTCATGTATGTCCTAAGATAACTGACTGAAAAATATATGCTTTAGTAGGTGGCTGAGTTATTCTATTTTACAAATTTGTTGGTTACAAGCCACTGAAATGTGGATCCAAATCTAACAAAGACAACAGCTCTGGGTTTAGCACGGGTCTGTGGTTCCTGTTTTCAGCGGTCAGGAGCCAAAGCTACTTCTCCATTAAAAAGTCACTCTTAGTTCATAACAATGAAAACTACTGTTTTCAAATGGAAGAGTTCTTACTTAATGACTTATAAAACAACTGTGCCATTTTCACCTGAGAAGAGTAATTTGCTGAGGAACATAAACTGTCTGCCTCTTCCAGAACTATCGAAATTATAAGATTTCTGTGTTTTCCTTTACACTTTGGAGGAGGTCTAGTGTGCTTATTTGTTAAAGAAAATGCCCTGCCCCATAGATGTTTTCTTTGCAGTCCTGAGAAATAAACCCAAGGCCTTGTGCACACTAGCCAAGTATTCTACCACTTTTAAATAAATTGAAAATAAATATTCTCAGAGACTCATTTGAGGAATGCTCTATGTTTAAAGTTTCTGTATTTTAGACATTACCAATAAAAAGACTAGATCTGTGTTTCATTTTTAAAGAAACTGAAGAATAGTTGTTCTTTCCTTCTAAGTAATAATGAAACATCATAAAAGGTCATGGGAGAAATGTCTTCCTTAGTGCCTAGGAGCTTGAAAAACAGGTGGTGAGGTGGTATTAAGTCTATGGTAGCTTTCATTGTCTATGACAGTTGTAGAAATGGGTTTTCAAGTTTTACATGCTAAATTCACTACTGAATTTTATAATTACTCAGACACAAAATTTAAATTTTGAAAATGTTAATTCGTAGAACAGAGCATCATCATCTTCAAAAGGAAAGACAATCTTTAAAGTGATAAGAGCTTTACAGCGAGTACACATATGCCCTGCAGCCCAAAGTGAAAGGCACAGGGTGGAGGAGCCTCTCTCCGAAAGGCTCCCAGCAACCTTTGCTGGCTTCATCACCCACCCTGCCTACTGATGGTGTGGAGCAGGTGCTCAACTCAATACAGCACTCTTGGAGGGCTGACAAGTAGAGGTTTTAGGAGGCTAATAACTGCAATAGCTCTTTAAGGCTTGAATGAGTCACAGTGTTTCTGTGTGAGAGAGAGCAGTATTATCTCTGTGCTCTCTAGGGTGATGCAGTGGGGTAAGTAGAAACATCAGCATCTTTACTTCCTTTGATGCTCTGCGGCGTGTACATGGGTAATACTGGTGTTGCAACAGTAGGAACCACTCATTTTCTTTTGAAAGAAGAAAACCTCATTGTTCTTCCCTCTTTCAAAGAAGATCGCTCTCCACTGCTTTGCCTCCTTTGGGTTTGAGTCACTTTTTCAGCTGAATTAGCCAGGCACAGTGTTTATTCTATGAAGGAATAAAAATGTCCTTTTGATTTGATATTGTGTAATGGACTGTAATAACTCAAGAAATGTTTGGAAAGGCAAACTTAGCTTAAATTTAACTTAAATTATTAAGATGTTCTCTACCAATTAACTATGAAAAGTTATTTTGAGAATAATTTTAGAAATTGTTAAGTCAGTGTGGTGTGTAAATTTCATTTCACTTATTATAATATATTGTGCAAAATGTCCTCAAATTATTTTTAGAAAAAACTGTACAGTTCTATAAATTGAGCTGGAAGATCCTGAATCCTACATTTTCCTCTTAACAGTGAATTTTTAGTTCAAATACATCTTTCTGCTCTGTCAAAAGGATGTAGAAATATTAAAAAAATGAATGACATATTTCAGATAGTCCCATTCACTGAATCTCAAAAATGTTACTGGTCTTGTTCTCAAAAGCACTTCTGGTTTTACATCCGAGTTTTTGAGATCTTCACGTCTGTATATGCACTTTCACATTATTTTGCAGCCTAGGGCCTCGTGTTCTGTTGGTGGAATAAGAAGGGATGCTATCAGAGAATGACTGCTCGATGTGTTGCCACCCGTAGACCCACACAGGCCCGATAAAACTAGTAGAATGTCAGAGGCTCTGCTGTGATGAGAGTGTAAATGTGACTTGTCAGGGCGCTCAAATATTAGCTATAATCATCACTCATGCGAATCTCTGTGCTTAGGCCTTGCAGACAGAAAGCTGTGTGTCACACACACCTTTTGTTAGGTCACACATTTTCAAAACGAACAGAAGGGAATGGGTGAGGGGCTAGGTGGTAGGGGAAGAGTAGACATCCCTGGATGAGGGTCAATTTTTTTTGTATTCATTTTTTCTTCCCTTTTGCATCAGACAGTTTACACCAATGCAAATATGTATTCTGGCACAGAAAAATTCTACTTTGGGAGATTCTAGAAAGTGTTCTATAGCTTAAGGGTAGGCTAAGGAGGTTGTGAGATGGGAGGGAGAAGCAGACCAAGGAATAGCAAAGCTGAGAAGTGGCTTCTCTTTTCAGTACTGTCCTGCTTTCTTTATATCCTTGAATTGGGGGAGATCCCTTCAGCTTCTGCCTGTAATCTAGTCCTTGGCTGATCAAAGTCTCAAAATACCACAATTTGGATGGGCCAGGGATTTAGCTCAAGTGGTACCGCACCTACCTTGGAAGCACAAAGGCCTGATGTTTGATCCCTGGTACCACAAAAAAAAAAAAAAGTTGGAAAATACCACAATTTGGATATTGCTCACTCTTTTCTTTCTCTCTTGCTTCCTTTCTCCTGACTGCTTTGTCCTCCTTCTATATATACATGGAGTTCACAGTATATCAAGTCTCAGAGCACTGCGAAGCTTGAGAGTCATGAATTCTGGGTCTTTCATATAGCTAATGATTTAGAACAAATATTTTGAATCAATAGTGGAAGAGAGTCTTCTACACAGCCTGATAAAGTAGACTACAGCCAACCAACTGCCAGTTGTGTATGTGTGTGTGTGTGTGTGTGTGTGCATGCACGCGTGCATGCACATGCACCTGTAAGGTCATCTCCTAGCTCACAAAGAGCATTTGACAGAAGTCCAGAGACTCAGAGGTGTGACCAGGTGTACTACAAGTGAGTGCAAGAGCCCTGGACAAAAGGGACTGCAATTTCTACAGTTACGTCTAGACTCATACAGGTGTGACTGACAGACGGAAGGTGGGGTGGGAGGGCCAGCCACCGAGGGCCTTGGCTGTGGCCACGGTAAAGCAAGCAAAGCTCAAAACTTGTAGGGGGAGGCAGGGCTGCTGCTTACCAGGCCAGATGCTCCTAAGCTTCCAGTTCCCCAATCTGTGCTCAAGGGAAAGTGTGGAAAGTCCTTGCCCAGGTCATGATCAGAAAGACTTGTGGACATGGAAAGGGCATCTTCAGGGAGAGAGGGGAGCCACGGAGCACCTGTGAACACTGGAGTGAGAGCCGAACACAGTGGTCACAGGGAGCACAGCTGCGGTCTGCATCTGAAAGGTGGGAATGATAAATGCATGTCCAGCATTTAATAAATACTCACACAAACTGAATTGTAACCAGAGAAATAGCTGTCAGCTATTCTTCTATCATTCCTGCTTTTGTGATATTTCTTCTTGGTATTTTAGTTCTTATCTACTTTTATCTTCCACCAATTTTCAAGTGGTTATAATAAAATGGACTTGGTCTTGTTTTTGTTTTTAAGTGGACAAACTGTTTTTCAGGACATATTTTAAAAGGGTTATATTAAACCTGAAGTGTGTTGAACCTTGAGCAAAGTTTCAAACATCATTGTGTTTCCAAGTTGAATTTCTATTGTATAAAAATTGGGCGTGATACCATGCTTCACATTAGGAAGATTATGAGAATAACTAATAACCCTTAGGGAGGTTAACATATTATTGAAAGTAGTAATTTTCAGAGTTTTGAACTCATGTTCAGAGATATAATTGGAATAATTTTCAAGAGACATCAGTCTTTATTTCTCAAGAAATTACAGTGATTAAATTAACCGCTGCAGTTTCTCATATGATCATTGGAAGATAATAGGAGTCTGCTGAGGATCAGTGGAGAATACGAACGATGAATGTTCTGTAAAAGACTTCACTGTCGAAACACTTCTTACCACCTTCTTCTTGCCACGATTTGTATATTTAAGGCAAAATCATCAATGCAGTGGCATTTACTTGGTCTAAAACAGAACTCAAAAGAAGCATGAGGATGGTGCTTTTGGAAGGAGTAGAGTACATTTTTCTGTCTGGGGGGCATCCTATGTTAATGCAGAAGAGGGTCGTGTGATATTTGAAGAGCCCTGTGAACAGTGAGTGACAGGAGAGTTCTGTTCCTTCTTTGAGTGTTTGCCAGGATTCTTATGTTTATTGTCTCTCAAGTTTATGTATTTACTTATTAAATGATTTTATTACTACATTTGATAGATATGTTATGATCACAGTTGACACTGAGAATTTGATTCTGTCCCTGCTTCTTAGAGAAACCGAATGCTGGACAAGATAGTGACGTCATGGTTGTCACTGGGATCTTTGACAGTGCCCTGTCTCTGGCATGAGCATTCAAAATCACTGAGATTCAAAGGCACAGGACAAAAATAAAATAAGAAAAGATACTTAATTTAATATGCTCCGAAGATGATTACTGCCAGGCATTTTCTATTCCAGCTACTTGGAAGGCAGAGGCAAGAAGATCACAAGTTCAAGGCCAGCCTAGGCAACATAATGAGACCTCATTGCAAGACCAAGTGATAAGAGTCAGTGTAGCTTAGTGGATGTAGCTCACTGATGAGCACCGACCTAGCATGCATAAGGTCCTAGGCTCGATCCCTAGGATGACAAAGAAAAAAGAATGTTCATCACAACATGAAATACTGCTCTCACTGCTTTGGAAAGCAGAAGGATATGACATAAAATCCTGTCCTTGGAGAAAGGAAGAGCCGGGGCATTATTAGTTGCACCAAATAAGGTCAAAGCATGAAGAAAAACCAATTACTTAGTATTTATGGTGGCTAACACTCATTTATTTTTATGTTCTTTTGTTTTAAACTAGTATAATTTCAAACTACTATTTGGAAAATATTTAGATCAAGGATAACATTGTATAATATATAATTTAACCCAATGAGATAAAGAGTGTAAGGCATAAAGTTTGAATAGTGAAGAAAGGTTGTGTAAGATGAAAAATGAATATATTTCTTTTCAGGTTGCCTATGAGAAAAAAGACCTAGATATGTTTGATATCATAGTAGGTCTCATATTCCAGGGCAGTATTTCCAGTGTCACTATCCCTTTCTTAAAATTTTTAATTTTTTTTTTTTTGAGACAGGTCTCACTTTGTAGTTCAGGCTGACCCTGAGCTCACTATATAGCCCAGGCAAGCCTCGAACTCAGCAATCCTCCTGTCTCTGCCTCCCAAGTGCTGGGATTACAGGTGTGAGCCACCACACCTGGCACCGTGGTATGTGGTACCCAGGATCAAACTCAGGATCTTATGCTTACAAGGCAGATGCCAGAACCATTGAGCTAAATTCCTGACCCCAGTGTTACTATCCTTAAAGTTGGCTGCAGACATAGTCTTCTGGTTCCATGAAGGCAGATAAATTTCTATTTGAAGTAACAACTCCCTTTGAGAAATGTCATTATGTACTGCAAACATACTAATAAAAATACAAATTGAAAAATATCTTTAAAAAGGTCTGGGATGTAACTCAGTGCACAATAACTGGCCTGAACCCTACCAAACAGCCCATTATCAAACACAAAGGAACCTCTAGATACATAGCAATAGAGTTAGACTTTTGTATCTGTAAGTTCCATTTCTGAAGATTAAATCAGCTTTGTCTCAAAACATATTCCCCCCAAGTGTTGTCTGTACACAAAAATACAAATTTTATCTTTCTTGCCATTTTTTCCCTCTAAACAATATGATATGGTAACTACCTATGTAGTATTTACATTTCTTAGATTTAATATTTACGATTTGAAGCATCCTGAACACTATTACATGGAAACATGATACCCTTTTATTATAAGGAATTTGTGTCTATGGATTTTGAAATTCTTGAATTACTAGAACTAATTTCCCATAGATGTCCTAGGAGTACTATATATATAAAATGGTGGTCAAATTCTTCCTGATCAGAAGTAACATTTTCCTGTGGATGGAATTTCCTGTCTCATTCTCTGGGGGAGACCAGGCTGAGCAGTTACCATGTTGATCAACTTATATACTGTTGCCTGTTTGGGATAGATGTGGTAGGACTTTGGTATCCTCCCAGGTAGCTGAGTCCAGAAAGAGATCTTGTAACCCTCTTTGTTGCCTTTTTTTTTTTTTTAAATAGGTCAGAAGCACGGAACTGGACTAAGAAGGTTCCTATTTTTGGGGTATGTATTTGAACACTCTTTAAAACTTGAAATAACATTTATAACTTGAAAACCATTTGCTCCACTTTATTACTTTAATTTATAAACTAAATTAGCACAGGCTAAGTATGTTTATCCCTAGGCTAGGATTTATGCAGAGAGAAGCTAATAGATTTGATAAATTAACAACTATATTTTCTTCTCTGCATTTCTCTTGAAAATGGATTCTTGGTAATGATTAGTTTTCAGAGAGAGAATTTTTTAGTAAAGCAATTTATTTATTCATGATTTATTTATTTGCTTCATTTAGAATAAGGAATGTACTATAACTATCAAAGTGCTGTAGAACCACAATTGTGTGAAGACTCTTTCAAAAGAAACTATGTGTTTAGATGCCCAAATGTAAATCAAATGCCACAGAAGGTGAGATATTTATGAATCTAAATTAAGTAATGTTTAAAATAAAATATTTAGATTTAATAATTATAATATAAAAATTAAGATTAAAGGGAATATCATGATATTCTTGCTTCACAAACTTGTCCCTCATGATCTAGGCAAGACTAAAGTTCTGGAAATATATCAGTAATTCTCATTTTTCTTTTAATATAATTCTATTTATAAAATAATTTAAAAGATTATTCACTTATCTCATGTCTGGCACATCCATTTTATCTAATTTAATTTTTATTTTTAATATGTGAAACAATCTAAAGTTTGCTGGGGGATGCAAAGAAAACATTCTTTCTTTGCTTTTTGAAATAGGGTCCAGCTATATAGCTAAGGTTGGTCTTAAACTCACTGTGTAGCCCAGATTGCCCTTGAACTCATGGAAATTTTCCTGCTTTGGCCTCCTGAGTGCTGGGATCACAGGCACCACACCCAACTAAGGAAAACATTCTTTTTTTTTTTTTTTGAGACAGTGTCTCACTTTGCAGTTCAAGCTGGCCCTGAGCTCACTGTGTAGCCCAGGCAAACTTTGAACTCAGCAGTCCTCCTGCCTCTGCCTCCTGAGTGCTGGGATGACAGGCATGAGCCACCACGCTCAGCATTGTGGTGTGTGGTACTGATTGTCAGTGGGCGTGAGTCACCATGTCCGATATTGTTGTATGTGGTTACCCAGGATCCAGCTAGGGCCCTTGCACTTACTAGGCAGGCATTGGAACAACTCAGCTAAATCCCTGGCCCTAGAATTTGATATTTTGCTTGGTAATCTTGTCTTTTACAAAACAGGTTCTCAAACATATTGACAAAAACGATAATTTTACCAACTCCTGGTTTCTTATCTGAAAATGATGTGTTATCAAAGAAAATCTGCACTGATGTATTATAAATGTATCTTTTAATATAAAACCTCACATTCATGTAAGGTGATTAAATCCAATGACCAAGTTGGATAGTTTAATTTTATTCAGGATTCTAGAGATTTTTACCTTGGGAAAAAAAAACAAAGACAGAATAGTGATAAGGCTCTGAACTGAGATGGCTTGGTTTTTAATCTTTGACACTTTACTAGCCATATGACCTTGGGCACATTAACTAACCCTTATGTATCTGATTCTCTTCACTAATTCAAAGGCAATAATAACAGTACCTCATACAGCTGGGGCAAGGGTTATATGGCTCTTGTCTGGTACACAAGTATGTACTTACTAAGGGTTGGTGATGGTGATGGTGACAAACAATGCTGTCATCAGTGAGGACACCAGTTTGTCTTATAAACTTTTATCCATTGGATTCTAATCCTCCAAATTTCTGGCCTTTAAGAGTGTAGCGAACCTTGCAATGACTGTTGTGGGTTTCCCACAACTTTTTTCTTCAGATATCCTGATGGGTTATCTCGGCTCCCCAGGAGCCAACATGAAGACAAAACTCAGACTTCACTGCTTTCTACTGAAAACAACACTGTGGATCTCACTTCTATTGCTCTGTTTTTCTCATTTTACCTCTCCATCTCCTTTCTTCCTCTCATCGCCTCACTCAGGCTTTTCTGACCACTGTCAGACACCTGTGGATCTCAGATGTTGAGAGAAAGGCGATTGTTATGATTCAGTGTCGCTCCCCTGCTCTTCACTCTCTTTCTCTACGAAGCTGTTTGTTTACCTAAGAGGACATTTTTTAAACAGCTAGCAAGATGATAAATGGTCTTCCAGCTTGATGCAAATGCACACTCACAATTTTCATCTTTACTATGCCATTAAAACTGTTGAAGGAATCTTGTTGATCCAAGCATGCCAATGTATTGTTGGCATATTTTTAGTTTAAGTATTTGTAGTGGAAACAAACAATTCATATTTAATTCTCATTCACATGTGCCTAAATTTATGGCCCCATGATTATTTTGAGTTCTTTACAGAATTCTTAACTACAGAATACTCGTCTAATTATTTTGACATCTTCCTGCTGCGCAATGAATATTGTGAAGTTTTATATGAATCCATTTTGAGCACAAGGTTATATTTTACTTATTTCAGTTTCTTGTGTCTATGACATTTATGTACCAAGACTTACTTAAATTTGACTTATGTTATTGAGTGAGTCAGGATGTCAATAGACTTTTTGCAGAACAGAATGTGTTGGGCAAAGTCTCCTTCCTGTAATAAAGAACTTTATTCCAAGGATCTCTTAACTTACTTGTAAATAAGCAGTCTATGTTAAAATCTTGTGTGCTGGCAGGGAAAGGATAGATGATCGCATACGTCTTCTTTCTGGAGGCACATAAATTTTTTTTTTTTTTTTTTTGCTTTTTGGAGACAGGGTCTCGCTTTGTAGTTCAGGCTGGCCCTGAGCTCACTATGGTGCCCAGGCAAGCCGCCGCGAACTCAGCAATCCTCCCGTCTCAACCTCCCAAGTGCTGGGATTACAGGCGTGAGCCACCACGTCCGGCATTGTAGTATGCGGTGTTGATTGTTGGTGGGCGTGTCTCCACGCCCAGCATTATATGTGGTTACCAGGGATCGAACTCAGGTCCTTGCGCTTGCGAGGCAGGTGCCGGAACCACTGAGCTAACCCTCCGGCCCGAAGGCACATAAATATTTTTGCACAATTTAACAATGTGAATAGGAATGGGGACAACTGGGTTAGAAAGTGAGAAATAGATAGTGGAAGGCATACTTGTAGAGATTATTCTTTGAAAACAGAATCTGCGAGCTTTTCAGATTGCTTGGAAGGCAGGCTAGCTTTTGAGTTACTATTGAGTTAACAACATTTCTGTTTTCTTTTACTATTGCAGAATTTCAAGAGTCAGGAGAGACCAAATGGGAATCAGGAGGGTTTATTTAAGGCAGATACACTGGCTCAGTGGACTCCGTGTCCAAAATGGCTGAACACTGAACAAAGAGATACTCTTGACTTTCATACATTCTGTCAAAGGGCATGGTTTTTCTAGTGATATAGTAGGTGAGTTTATTGGAACAGGACAAGGGCAGACAGTTTTGTAACTTTGCCTTAAAAGAAGACAGTGTCTTATGAATAATATGAGAACAGAGAGTCATAAACTTCCAAGGCATAGTTGTTGATTTTGTCTGTACCAGAACAAGGAGTTAAACTACAGGGGAAAGGTGT
>PVIC010057479.1:0-10668 GCA_004025085.1 Thryonomys swinderianus
ATTGTTTACAAAGAAAATGACAAGCACAATATATCATGGAGATAATTCTTAGAGCACTGGGACCAAAACTGATAAATGATCAATTACATCAGAGGAAAGACAACCTGTATCTGCCCAAAAAATTCTACAAAACAGCTCTGGAGCAGCTCATGAACAGACAGGTGAAATAACACAAGAACCTCCAAAGAAAACAAGACAGCCAGCAAGATGTCAAGTATGTTCTACTGCAGGAGACAGGAAAACAAAACATATGTGTTATCAGTGTAAGCAAGACCTGTGCATGGAACATGCCACCGTCATGTGTGGAGACTGCCTTCAGTGTGATAACTGAAGATTATTTTTGTGGTAGAATTTTATTTGTATTTTCATTATAGTTCACACAAGAATTTATTTCTTTGGTTATTTTTCAGGAAAGGAAAGCCAAGCACATGTGCTGTCAGTATGAGCAAGACTTGTACATGGAACACACTACTGTCATGTGTGAAGATGGTCTTGAGGATAGTAATTGAGGCAAGGAGTATTTCTGTGGTGGTCTTGTTTGCATTTTCATTGCAGTTCACACAGGAATTTATTTCTGCTATTGATTTCAGATTTCGTAAGCAGGTAACAGTTGATGTTAAAAATGTTGATGTTAGCCAGGTGTGGTGGTTCATGCCTGTAATCCCAGAACTTGGGAGGCAGAGGCAGGAGGATCTCTGTGAGTTTGAGGCCAGCCTTGGCTATATAATGAGTTCAGGGCCAGCCTGAACCACATAGTGAGAGCCTGTCTCCAAAAACAAAACAAAACAAAAATAAGTTAGTGTTTATTTTACTTCATCATATACTAATATTTAGGGGCCAGAGGATTAGCTCAGTGGTTCCAGCGCCTGCCTCGCAAGCACAAGGGCCTGAGTTCAATCCCCGGTAACCACATAGAATGCTGGGCATGGAGACACGCCCACCAACAATCAATGCTGCATACCACAGTGCCGGACATGGTGGCTCATGTCTGTAATCCTAGCACTTGGGAGGCAGAGACAGGCGGATTGCTGAGTTCGCGGTGGCTTGCCTGGGCACCATAGTGAGCTCAAGCCAGCCTGAACTACAAAGCGAGACCCTGTCTCAAAAAGCAAAAAAAAAAAAAAAAATTAGAATTTTATTGTACTGATACTTTATTTGCCTTTTAAGTACATAGCGTTGAATATAATAAAATCCTAAGTGCTTTTTTTTTTTGTAAAAAGCAAAATGTGCTGGGGTTAATGGCAGACACCTGCCACCCAGCTCATGGGAGATGAGGCAGGATAACGTTGCAGCCAGAAGTTCAAGGCCAGAACACGAGGACAACCAAGTGGTACGAAAACACCACCAAAATGACTTCAATGAGTCACAAAATGTGAAAACGTTCAAAACGTGATAGAGCCAGTCACATAACAAATCAAAAGCAGGTTTCAGGCGCTGAAGGTGAGTTAAAAGCATGTCTTCGTGCTCCAGTAACACGCTGGTGTGCTGCACGGCCCGTCACACAGCCCGCTTCACTCTGCCATCTGTGACCCATCGCTGTGGACACTCCCACAGACCGGGCCACGCCCCTGCTGCATTTTGAGGCCTGCTCCGACTCACTGAGACCTTAGTCCTACCACCTGCCAGGAAATCGCTCCTCTGTTTACACCAGTGAAACCCAGGAACCTCTGTGACAATCGGGGACCTATGGACAGGATGACAAAAATACGTGCAGCCACAGCCCGTGACATACGTCTGGACAAAGCTTACAGAGAGGCCACTCTTCGTGCACACTGCCAGAAGTCAGTGTCTCTGTAACACTGCTGCTCTGAAAGTCCCCAAGGTCTCCAGAAATACTGTCCCCAAGCCACAGGCCCTGACACCTGTGTTTACCCACTGGACACCTTTCCAGGCAGCTCCCTGAGCTATCTCCACTCGCAGAACACAGAGCAGGGCAGGTCTCCACGCGGCTCTGTGCTGCACACAGAGCAGACCCTGTGGCCACGGCTTTGCCCTGCACGTGTCTGTCATTCCTCGTCACTGGCACACAAACCCAACGCCCACAATATGCATGGGAGTTGGAGGATATGGAAATCTAAACCATAGCACCTCGGTTTCAGTGACTGGTGACCAGTTGAGGTCCAGAAATATTCCATGAAAAATTCCAGAAGTAAAGACTGTAAACGCTAGCAGGATGAAGTTTTGCACCGCCTGGCTCCTTTCCACCCAGGCTGTGACTCACCACTGCAGCCCAGAGTATCCGCACTGTATATGTTACCCATCAGTTAAGCACCCAGTAGTTGGCTGGATCATCAGAGGACTGTTGGGCTGTCACACTGCCTGCACACACAGTTTGGTATGATCTAAACTTTTGAGTGGCCACTGGGAGTCTTGGAACATTCTCCAACATTGTGGGGAGTACAAAACTCAAGGGACCCTAACTTTTATAGTTGTTCCTCCTTCCCTTTGTCCCCTGTTTGAGGCAGAATACAATGTGCTTCACTATACACTGTCATTCTCTCATGCAGATTAGCAGAGAAGTGACATTCCTGTAACACAAAAGTCACTGTCTTCCTGTGGCTTTCTTTTTGTTGTAAGATAGCAACACTGCGAAGTGATCAGGTGCAAATCTCCTCTCAGTAGAGGGGGCACTGTGCCAACGCGCAACGGCTCCCAAACAGCCTGCACCCTGCAGAGGCGCCTTTGTCTTTCTGCAACTCAAGGAGCTACAGAAAAAGTTCTGAGGTCTCGTGAGCCTTCTTGTCTCCACTCGGTGTGACTATCTGGGAACATGTAAGAACGGCTTCCCTTCTCCTGGACTTAACACATCTACACGGGACCATGGGTCACGTCTTGCTGCTGGGCAGCCAGAACCATAGGTAGTACATGCATGGCCGTCCCATCCCGCAGCCTGGGATATTTCCATCCAGCAGCTCGAGCTTGTGTGGACATGTTAAAAAAGATTGGTTGACCGATGCTGCAGACAGACCCTGGCCCCAAGTGGAAAGCGTGCAGAAAGGGGTCCATGACAGAGGAAGACTTGGGGGAGGGCACTGGAGAGAAGGAAAGAAGAGCCCTCAGGTTTGGCGCTAACTACGGGTCCCCCTCAGATCTGGCCCCGGTCGGTCTAGGACTTGGGTAGGTTCCTTGCTTGTGTTATTTCTCTAATTACAGAGCTGCGCAGAGTCAGAGTGACCTGCTTCACGCCGCTTGCTTTTCTCACGTTCTTCAGTGTGCACTTCTATGAAACTAGTGGGTGTGTTTGGGGCGCACACATGTGGTACTGATAAAAACACTCCCTCGAGGTGCCGTGGCTACTTCAGCGTCTCCTGACTCGAGGATGATGTTCTGTCCAGCCTGGCCCAAGAGCCACAGCGAAGCTACTCTTCTTCCAAACAGTGTGCAAACCAAGCACAGCAGTGACCTGAGCCCACAGCATTGCGAGGAGTCTCTTCAGCAAGCACTTTTCCTGCAGTGCGCTACCTTCTGTATCCCTCAATTAATGATGAATACATTGTAGAGCATTTACCAGAGCTTGCCGTGAAGTACAAACTCAACCCGAGCTGGTGACCGTCAGAGATGACGATTTGCGCCTCCACCCTAAGTGTGTGCTGCCCCTCTGTCCCTCTCCTTCCGCTGCCCAAGCCTCTGTCCTCATCCTCACTCACCCTGGTGAGACTTAAGTTTCGCTACGATGTCATCAAGCTTCACCTCAATAGATCTTGTCCTCGCAAACGGGGGAAGGGTCGTCTCTCCTTCCATGTGTGGACGTCAAGACCTCACTGGCGGCTTTACCACGCAGAAGGTGACATTTCTGCCTACACAGTGCTTCCCGACCGCGGGCACCTCTCTCGCCCACAGTGTTTACAGAGGCAGCGTGAACATGTGTGTTTAGCGAAGTCTAGCAGCCCCAACCCTGTGGGATAGTCCCCGCTGGGCATAAAGGGACTGGGAGTGGGAGGAGAGATGCCTTTTAATTGTTTGAATTCATACCTATCTGCTATGAAAGTAAAGTCAAACTTTTCAACCACGTATAAAGAACTAAAGAATTCACAGCCTTGAATTTCAATTTCAGACCATTATGTCTGTTTGTTGTTTTTTTTTTAATATCCCTATATGGCTGAATGCTTCATTTTCACCTCTACTTCAAGGTTCTGTCAGGAGAGGCATTTCAAAGAGTAATTGGATATCCCTCTGTCGTTACTGCCCTACCTCCGTTTCCCTACGAAAGCTCCAACCGAGCACTGAGTAAAAGCAATCATAATTCAAATTAGCATGGAAATGCTGTTTGTGTTCAGATAACAAAACACCCTTAAGTCACTGGCGGAGAAGTGGAAGACAGGCCTTGCATACATGAAACAAGCTTCAAAGCAGGCGGCCTTAGATGCAAACCCCAGGGGTTTTGAAGAATATTTATTTGGGGTTTCCCACAGAGGAAGATTCTCTTGGAGAACATGCCGCGTTAGCCTTCTCGAGTCTCTGGGTGAATTAAACCCAGCTTCACCCTATCCACTGGCGCCCGCAGCGGATGCGGCTCTCCGCCCTTGTGCGGGCAGCACTAGAGTCAGGCTCCTCGGGCGGCCGGACATTGGCAGTGCGCGGCCGGCGGCGAGGGAGCTGCGCGCTCTCATCCCGCGCCCGAAGCGCCCGGGCGACGGGGCGCCTCCCTCGGTCGGGCGGCCGGAGAGGCGGCACCGAGACCCTTAGAGCCGTCGCCGACGCTGCTTCCCCGTGCCCCTCAGTTTTAGAAGAAAGGAACAGGTTGTTCATCCTCCCTCCGGTGGATGTTCTGCACCCCACTTCTCTTCGGTGGCCCTGCCCCAGACCTGGGGACTTGGGGCCAAAAGCTCTCTAGGCCCCACTTGCTAACAGATCACCCCTTGAGTGGGGCTTCTCCGCCCAACTCGGGGCGACCAGCGACCGGAACTCAGGGGTCCAGCTTCTCAGACCGTCAAGGATAAAGAAGCAGGTTTTTTTTTTTTAAGTCCAATGCACCTCATAGTAGATTAATGTAAAATGCCGTAAATGTGATTGCTAATAAAATAAACCTCAGACACACAAAATATAATTGTTTTTATTCAGCTAAATGAACATCACAGCAAAGTGTCCTGTGAATGTCTCTTTGGCCTCACTGGCACTCGCCGCGTCCGGGTCGGCTCCAGCCCGCACAGCGTGCTGCGCACCACGGGGTTCAGCGAGGAACAAAGCGTCACACGCGGCGGGGCATGCTGGGTCCCACCCACACGGGCCCTCGCAGCACGCTGGGCCGGTCCAGGGCCACGCGTGATGCAAAAATCCCTGAATACTCGAGTTCCTTACAGGAGAAGAGGTGCAGCCACAGTTTACACAGAACCCACACGTATCCTCCTGGAAGCTCTGTTACTTTACACCCTCCAGGGTACAAGGCTGAACCCCCGGCCCCTGCAGAGTCCACATCTTCTCCCCATGACTTAAAATGTTTCATGCAAGAGAAATGGGCGCGAACTGCTGCTGTTCTGTGCCATGTAGGGGACAGAGACCCGCAGGGCAGCTGGGAGTGTTTCCCGGATATTCGCAAACGTTTTGAATGGGGCCTGTGGAGTGACCCGCACTGGGCTCAGCGGGTACATTTTTGCTCAACAGTAGATTAGACAAGTTAGAGGAAAAGAACATCTAAAACGTCCTCTGGTTTCTTAACCCAAAGGGTAACAGCTATAAAACTCGTGTCCTCTGATGATGAAAGGAAACTGGCCGAAGCACGAGAAGCAGGCGAGTGAACAGGAAGCAGAGGCGATGACGACAAAGGCTGGACAGACCCTGTGAGGCTCCAGACCCAGAGGAGAACCGGCCTCAGCCCAGGCGAACGGCAGCGCCCGGCAGCCGTGGGGGCCGGAAACCGGGAGAGACCGCGGCGCGGGGCCCGGGGACAGAGTGCGGCTCGGCCTCAGCTCCGTGCGCCCGCTCACCACGGGCGGGGCCTGCCCCACGCTGGTGCTGCCAGCCCGCCGCACCCTGAAGACCTGCAGGGACCTCAACCGCCTGCCCCTCCTCGGGCTTCGAGCGGGTGCCGGAGGCCGGTAACGCGTGCCTGGGCCAGGAGCGTCGGGGGAAGGTTCAAAACAGAAACAAAATAACGCAGCTCAAGTACTTAGGGGCACTTGAGTTTTGAATTATATCTCTTAAAAATGAAACTCAGCATTCTCAAATTATACGAGTGCTTCTCTTATGTAAAAAGAATTAAACCTACTATTCTTATAAGCACAACAGAAAGTCAAAATTAGTTCTTATTTTCTCCTAGGAAAATAAAAGACTCGGTGACAGAATGCAAGATGAGGTGATGAGAACAAAATCTGTTCGTTGTAACCACCGAAGTCCACTGGAACACGTGGATGTTAAGCAAGACATTCAATACTGTGTAAACAAGTAAATCAGAAGCCCAGGAGATACTATTTATTCCTTCAATTTTCTAATGCAACAAAACAATCCAGTAACACTCATGTGGCTCTACTTAAAATGTGACTCGGTCAAATTATTCAAAACACATGTCAATTCCCTTCATTAACACAAACCCAGTGAAAACAAACATTATCTACTAAGAGCTAAAGAGCGTTGAGGTCAGAAACATGTCTCTTAACTCACGGCTGAGTCCTGGCCTCGGCTAGGCGTGGGCTCCGTTCTCTGTGAGCCTGGGCATGTCCTCCCCACGTCCCTCTCACCAAGCCACCTTGCTGCCCCCGCCACACGCAAGGGCGCCTCCACGGTCCTGCCACTGGGGCACGACACCCACACCCCGCCTCGCAGGAGGAGGGTAGAGCCGCTCACAGGTTCAGCCCACGGTGGCAGCCGCGGGGCTGTGGGAGGGCGTGGGGGGCCGGAAGGAGAGCTGCGGAGCAGGGGCCGACAGGAAGGGCTGGGACTGGACATCCGGCCACGGTCACGCCTCGAGGATCCAGTAAGCGCATCCAGCAGGGCCCTCCACAGTCCGCTCTCTGGCTCCTAAGCCGCTCAAGGGGACACAGGAAGCTTCACCGCCATGTTCCGCCCCCGTCAACTTGGCATCTGAACGCATCACCTCAAATCAATCTCCAAATAAAGAAGAAACGGAGAATTAAAAATACTAATGATCTGAGGTCCTTTTCACCAAGACCAGTTTACCCTTCATCTGTCTAACCCCTATTTGTGTGAATAACTCACACAAGAAGCTGCTGTTCATGTAGATGGTGGGATGAACACGTAGACGTGTACACGCTAGCGGAAACCCACAGGACAATGACCACACGTGCAAAGTACTATCTCTCCCCCTGTTCGCCTGCAGAGGAAATTTTATTCGGGGACCTCAGACCCAGGGAGAGCCCAGGTGGTGACAGTGGTCAGATGGGAAAGGATAAAAGAAGCACTGTGTGTTACCTCCATGGGTCCTCGGGACACGTGCTGGCGCTCATGGTGTCCGGCAGGGTCCTGAGTCCAGATGACAGAACCAGGACCTCATATTGTCCTGACAACTAAATTGTATTGGACAAAAGAAATACTCTGTTTTATGTTTCTTGGTCTCCAAATTTACACATCATCTGGAATTTCATAGCATTCACTCAATTGGTGAGTCAACCACCCCAATGCCTTTTGTGTAAGAAATAGCAATGGACACATTTTAAATCCACTGAGGTGTCTACTAGTAGAAACTTGACTTCAGTGTTTCTTCTCCTTTGTACAACAGGAGCAGAAGGAAAGAGCACCCTTCCGCTAGCTCCCAGATGCCTCTGGGCTCTCGAGGAGGCTCCGCGGTCTGGCCTCCGTGCCCCGGAGACCCCTCTCGCGTCACCCCTCCCCTCTGTGCCGTGTCTCTGGCGCACTGTGTGCAGGCCCGAGGGAAGGATGGGGGGCTCAGCCCCACGCCAGTGAAGGACAGTGGCACAGCACCGTGTGCGCCGCGCCAGAGCTGCGCCACAGCCGTGGAGGGCACACATGGGGCACTGAAGTTGACCGGGGAGGTGGGCAGGCTGCGGGTGCTCGGAAGAAGGTGGCTATGAGCTGAGACGCGGCACGAGCAGGCGGCCGGGGGCCGGAACGTGCACCGGGGCTCAGCATTCACTTCCTCTGTGACCACGGCAGCAACAGATGGTGCCGCAGGAGGGGACACGGCCAGGACCTGCAGAGGAGGGAGCTTCACGCCATCATGGGACCCAGGGCCCCTGGGCCGAGGTACCGTGGGGACTCAGGCGGAGCCCGGCTGGGGGAGGGGCACAGCACGGAGAGCAGCTCCGGGCTGCAGGGCCCCGAGGCTCCCCACTCACCGCGTCTCGGGAGGACTGGCCGGCACGGGGGAGGGGCTGTGACATGGCGGCCTGTGCTCTAATCCCAGCACCCCGGGGCGCTGAGGGGAGGATCAGCAGTCTGAGCCCAGCCTGGGCAACTTGGGGACTTCAGGACACTCTCTTCCCAAATAAAAATTAAAAAGGGTTGGGGTTGTAGCTCAGCATCGCAGGCCTGGATTCAGTCCCTGATTACACACACCTTTACCTGCATGTGCACGTGTGTACACACACACACACACACACACACACACACGCAAAGCAATTTATCTACAGAGGAATGGCATTCCACAGTCACTGCAGGAACCCCAGTGGCTTTCCATGGAAGCAACTGAATGAAGTCTTCTGGAAGTAGCGGCGGGCAGTTTGTGTGAGGCCCTTGTTCTTCGCGGTGCGAGGCGCAGCTTTCATGACCCCTCTCTCGAGAGCCGCGCTGCCTGCAGTGGGCGCCAGCAGCTGACCTGAACCCCCTCGCGCAAACAGAGTCAAAGACTTCAAACTAACCAGGGCCGCGAGGGTCCGGAGGCTTCCGTCCCTCCTGAGACCGCCCGGCGGGACAGCTCGGCGGGACAGCTGCAGAAAGAAGCCTCTGGTACCTTTCGGTTCTCAGGCTCCACCTGCAGTCTGCATCAGGCCCGTGGCAAAAACTGAACCAAAGGCAAAGAAAACTGCAGGGGAAAAGAAAACTTACATGGTTGATAATATGCTCCAGTCAAACTCATCCCATTGGTTTAATATTTAAAATGAGTTATCAGACTGGTAATTAGTGAAATAAAGACAGGGGAGGTAGCAGGAGCTTAGATTTATCAGATGTGAGCAAAGCTAGGTGAAGTTTAAAGTTTAAAAAATTATTACATTAAAAGACAGCCGGCCCTTAAACTCCTCCCCTCACTTCACACGTACGGACCCGCCGTCCTCTGAGTCCCGGAGGCAGCCCTGGAGCTGCCTCACACTGCCATGGCTCTCCGGAGGTCCCGGGCCGATTGAAAACTTTTCCCTTCCACGGTCATTCTGACCTTGGAAAAGAGCCAAAGTGCCAGGTCCGGGGAAGAACCCTCAGGACAACACCGTCGCCTTCTTAGTTGACAGGAACTGACGCGGATGTTTTGTGTCAGTTCAGGACCCTCAAGGAAGACAACTTCAGCACTGCTTCGGAAGATGCAGGTCTGACGGGATAAGTGCATCTGATCAAAGGGGAGGGTTTGGGGACGATTAGTAACAACATGTCCTTTACTATAATTATTTTAAAAATTATTTAAAAATCCTCCACAGCTTTGGATTATACTTCCTAGGCTGTAAAAAATTTAAGTCTTGGATAATAAATGTAAGAAAGTAAAAATCAAAAGCAGCCAGAGTAGGAGCCAAGTTTGTGCATTTATTCTGGGGACTCTGAGCCTAATCTCAACTACAGACCCTTCAAATATATAGTCTACCCTGCAGATATCCGGGAGGAAGGAAGGGACAGCAGCAGAGGACCCACACCCCGGCAGGGCGCAGGCTGTCGGCACAGAGGCGGCAGCCCCAGGAGACCCCGAGGGCAGCTGTGGCCAAGTCTATGCACCGCAGCCACAGGGCAGCCAGAGCAGGTGCCAGCGTGGGCCTGCAGGACAGCCACCCTCCCGTGCAGGTGCCCCGCGCGTCCACAGACCGACAGTACAGTCAGTGAGGTGGTGAAGCGCCTGCTAGTGCTCCAAGGGTCTTCACTCACGGGCAATAAAATAAGCCCTGGCACTAAGGGTGCCCAACTGCCAGTCGCTTTGAAGAGCCCCATCTGCCAAGGACTAAGACAGCCATGTCATACTGCAAGCCAGCTGCCACTTCCCCTTGCACTTCAGAGCCCCCCACTCTTCCGACTGGGTCCCAAGGGGTCACGTGCATGCAGCACAATCTCTAGGAAAAGGGAAGAACAGGCCCCGAGCTCTCGCGGTGCTACCCGTGCACCTCAGGCCGGGGGAGCTGACGGCCCAGCAGAGCCGGGCTCGGACCCCTGAGGGAGCTGACAGCACAGCCCCAGGGGGAGCGCGCACGGAGCTCTGGGGGGAGCGTGCACGGAGCTCTGGGGGGAGCGCGCACGGAGCTCTGGGGGGAGCGCGCACGGAGCTCTGGGGGGAGCGCGCACGGAGCCCGGGGGCGGGGGGGGGGCGCACAGAGCACTTCACTGTCAGGTCTAAAAAGCCCGTTGTTACTTTTTTTGGAGAAGTTTAAAAGCTTAAGAAACTGCAAGCCTCACCATCATCTGCCTCCCTAAGACTGCCGAACTCCGGGTAGTTCATACCAACCCATGGTTTGCATCACACATTTTATAATTGAAAAGAACAACAACCCAGCAAAAGAATAATGAAATTGAGAGGACTAATCCTTGTATCAAATTTTTCTCCATTGTAAACCTCAAGACAGAAAA
>PVIC010057480.1:0-10644 GCA_004025085.1 Thryonomys swinderianus
GAACAAAGCTCTGGATCAAACAGCTCAAACTCCAAGACAGGAACTCAGTGAGACCGGAATTCAAGAGGCACAACGTCTCATTTTTAAACCAATTGGCTTCATATTCTATGCTGCACTTCTGCTTCTTCAATAATGAATGAAAGCAATTTGATATCAACATTAGTTGTGCCATTGTTAAGAACCTTCTGTGTTGGAAGTTGAATTTCATTAAACACTATCAAAACCTGTTATGCATCATTCATTTTGTAAGCAAATATTTGCTCGGTGACTCCACTGCTTGAGGTGAAGAGCCAGAGATATGGTCAAACCTCAAGAGGCTTAGCGTCCAGTAGAGAGAGAGAGAGAGAGAGAGAGAGAGACAGAGAGAGAGAGAGATGTTGGAATCAACAGCTACGTCATGTGACCTCAGCTGGCAGCTGAGACGGAGCCGTTTCCCACCACCCGCTTACTGCTGTGCACTCACACCATACACAAGTGTTCATCCTGCTGCGGAACTGGTCTTCGGTGGGACAAACCCACCCTCACCGCTCACTCGCCCCTTGTGACAGACCCTTTCCGGTATGGCTGCTACACTTGGAAGGGCTCATTTCTCTGTCAGGCCTTCTCCTTTATCTCGAGTGCTGACCTGAGAAGCCACTCACGTGCTGGGACTCCTTTTGCTCACCAGCTAAAAAGGAATTCTTGATAATCGCACGAGCTGCCTAATCTTCTGCGCTTCCCATGCCCGTATTTCTTAGGTGATGAAAACTGAAGACAGAGCTCACTAACTCATCCAGTCAGATGGGCTGTAAAACTCGATACAGTGCTAGGGATGGGGAGGCAGGTCAGTGTGACAGCTGAGTCCAACTTCTTACCCTTGACGTCTTCCTACTGTCTTCCATTTTACTTAAGTTTAGTCTTTTAAATAAAGAAGTAAGTTTTCATTTCTTAGAATATTTTTGAGATCAGGAAGGTAGAATAACTTGCATTGAATCATGGTCTATTCATTAGTAGGTATGAGATTCAAGAAACCCTTGGGTCATGGAAGTATGACCTCGAGGTCTATGTCTGGCCCATGATTCTTTCCTCTCTGAGTTTGTTTCCCTATTCTGCTTCCCGGCTGCAATGAATTAAGCAGCTTTGCTTTATTACACCCTTCCCCATGGTGTTTTCAAATCATAGACTGATTTGCAAATCTGATGTTTGCAAATCATAGACAGAACTGTTTGACACCACATGTCAAATTAAACCTCTCCTCTCCTAACTTGTGAGTGTTAAGTATTGTACTTCACCAATAGAAAAGCTGACTAATGTAACTCCTGCAACCCAGAAAATGTCCACTTACAGGAGAAAAGCAATCTCCACAAAACTGTGTATTATCTGTCTAGGTTTTACAGACATAATATCAATTAATGTTAACAAAGAGTCTTTAGGGAAAGGAGACTCAGAAAAGGTGAACAATCACCAAAGTAGACAGGCAGAATTAGCACTTAATTCTATGCTGCTTAAACCCTAAGTCCATGTTATCTTTTACAGAAAGATGAGATTCAGTGTCATATAAAAGTTTAGATCTGGCTAAGTACACTTGCTATCTTTTCCAGTATATCCTGATAGAAGAGGAACTGTAATAGACAAAGCCAGTCCTATAGTCTCTGGGTAAACATAATAAAAATATTACTAGCTGGAGAACGTTGAAAAAATGAACTAGTGATTCTTCTCAGTATGTTGAGCCAACCGCTTTTGTAACTTCTGTGTACACTGCATTGGAGTTGGAGCTGGAAATAAAGAGCTATCTAAGGCACCGCTCCTCCCCCTGGAGAGAAGATTGCACAACTTACTCCATACGTTTAGTGTATTAGAGAAATGCGGCACCAGATGCAGAGCTGCAAGTCGGTACCCCGAGCTGTGCGTTAGAAGTGGTCGGCGGAGCAACAGGACAGCTCCCGCCAGAGCTCCGGCGCAGTCACCAAGAGTGGGGCCCGTCTGGAGGCAGTCACCTTCTTCTCTGGAGGCCGTCTCCGCATCTGCGCAGTGAGAAGAGCCCCGACGCCGCTAAATGTCAGGGTTCCTTCATAGTCCAAGATTCCTTTGTCTGTTTTGAATTTCATTTCTCAAAGTCAGTTGTACAAAGTAGCCCACGATGCTGCAGAAATAAAAATAAAATAAGGAATGCTTGGTATGGAGAACTTACTGGAAGGTTTATCTACTCAAAACTGAGCGAATTTAAACAATCTCATAAAAGCTCAGACTCGCCTTTTCCAGGACGGTTTGCACACTCTTTCTTACTTGATGTTAGCGTGGGCATTACAATAACCCGGGCCCGCACTACCCTCAGATTGGAAAGGGTAGGTGTCAGGAGTGACGCGTTTCTTGGCTGCTATCCTTACAGAGAGGATCACTGTCCGCCACCAAAACAGAGCCCCTGGCATCCAGCCCCTGCCTAGACTTTAAGGTAAAAGATCACTGTAGGCAAACAGCAGACAACTTGCGAGCACTTATTTTAAGCAATTGCTCCCGAAGGTCTTAACTGATACCTTACATAAATGTTGGTCTAACAGCTCATCAACTCGAGAGCCAAAAGTAGTTCCTCATATGATTTGTTTTACATTCCGAGGGAAAGGAGGACACAGGATTGTAGGAAGCAGTGTTTATGGAGGACAGGAACATGTCTGTTAACAGAGAGGAAATCAGGGGTTGAAAGCTTCACTAGTTACAAGGTTCAGGTTTTAAGAGATCGTGTGCACTTCCCTGGGTAGCTGTGAGCTTCATACACGATTTGGTTCCCCGCACTCCGGCATCAGGAGGTCTTATTCAGTGGGTTGTGTAAATTCAGGCTTTAATGTACTGCTGTCAAAAACTAGAGGGACTTTCAAAAGTCAAAATCTTTGTATTAGTTTTCTTCATCTATTTTATCATGAAATGTTTAAAGGTACTAAGTTTGTGGGAATTATTTTTATACTAGCTGTATTTTTTCCATAGACTAAGGTGTGAAGTTTGATAATAAGGCACAGGAAATGGGAGCCAAGTGCAGTGACTTTATATGTCACGGGCCATATGGGTCACGGGACATGTGGTCACGGGAATGGGCTGAATGATCACAGGTGTCCTCCTGGCACTCGGACCATGTGTCCCACAAAGTAGAACTAACTGCAAGAGACTTGACAAAAACAAGAACAAAAAGATCTGAATGTGTCGATACGTCCAGCAACGTGACAGAGGAAGTGCCCTCCGTGAAAGGAACTGTTCTCTGAGATTTCCGGGTCATACACTTCTAGAGAAGACTGGGGCTGCACCTTTGAAAAGGGAGATCCTAGTCGGTTATTAATCAGCCTGCCTCCCTGAAGAAACTTCTGAATAGAAGTAAGTGATATTCTAACTAGAATGGAAATATTTTTAAATGTTTAAAGAAATTTAAGGTTTTTAGAAACCTGTCTCCAAATCCTCTGTAGTGGTGAGAGAAAAGCTCGCTTCTTTTTCTGGGAGAGCCCTCACACCCAGGGCACACGGGCTTCTGTCGACCCTTGCTTTGCTCTCAGCTCTTCTCTAAAGTGAAGATCCAGGCTGGGGTGACCCCGCCTGGGCCTCTCAGGCCTGATTCCTGGAGGCTGTGGTCTTCCAAAATGTGTCCCTTTGAAAACTGAAGTAGAAATTAACTGAGTTTAAGGTTAAGAAAACAGATCTTTAGATCTCATCCCCAAGTACCGAGTGCAGTCCTATGAATTTGTATAAAATCCTGCCTCTCTGTGTGATTCTCACCTTCATAATGTTTAGAGTCTTTCACCCACATCTGTGTATTAGGAATGACCTAATATGTGAGAAAATTACAAGTTGTGACAATGTCTAGTATAATACATTTGTTCTCCTCTAATGAAATGGTATACCCACTTATAATTAGCTTGAACATAAAAGAACAGGTAGATGAAGAGATGCCACTAATTGTAATCAAGAGCAAAAAATTGTGTCAGGAGAGTTCTGATGTTCCCAAGTTCGAGTTCAGAGTATGAGGATCCCTGGTGCCGGACCTCGAAGGTAAAAAAAGAGGGACAGTTTATTACACAAGTAGCTGCCCATAATTCTGGTCTCCAGTTAAAAAAAAAAAAACATGTTTACTGCACCAGGAAAAGGATGAATCATTTTTCTTAACAGCCTCCATCTGTGAAGATTTTGTAGAGACATATTCTCGAACATTATCTCCTTCATCCCAACTCGGATGACAATCTGATGCGTACCTGGTCATATTAAGTTATTTTCTGCTTCCTGCAACGTGTTGAATCCGTCTGTCATTTCTAGGCCCGAGAACCTGAGGCATCAGTCACTTCTCCCCGCGGGATCACTGACTGGCTCCTGCGGCCCGAGCGTGCGCGTGTTGTTTCCTCGCATAGGAAGTGCAGCCTCGCAAGCACTGCGTAGGGCTGGCCCTTCACTCCTGGGTATTAGCCACGCGTGACCTTAAATGATCATCTACTTCAGATGATTTCTCTCCGCATCCATACTACTTCTGTCCCTGAACATCTGATCGCTTTTATTTTACCTCCTCCACAGTTCCAGGTAAGAAGAGCAGCAGGTACCTTCTGTCTTGCTAACTGTTTCTCCCAAAGGACTAAAGTGCGTTTGTGGTACCGAAAGATGCATTAGTGAACACAGTGGATTAAAAATCGGCCACACTTCACCTTATATCTGATGTGTCTTGTGAGATTCACAGAGGTTGGAAACATGACTGTGGTACCGCTTTGAAAGAGCCTGTTCGTGTACAGGGATCCCGTAGATTTGGGAGCTCTGGCACCAAAATCCTAGAGACTGAATTGAAGGGATTATCTCTCAAAGAGGGGACTCTGGAGACTTGAGTGCTCTACTCAGGAAGATCTAAGAAGAATGAGGCTAACCGTGGCCTTCCCAAACAGCATATGTGCTTTCCTGGATGTCTCTTGTTCCCTGCATACAGTTAGCTAAGCTTCCCCCATAGCAGGATTATTAGACGCAGCCGGCTCTCTCTTAGCACATGTGCATAACACTCAGCAACCCCTGCTGTCTGCTCGATTAGCATATTCCCTTTGTGATGTCTTAGTAAACATGAGGGCCCCCATGAGATAAGGAAATTGAGTTAATTTCCTGCTTTGAACCAGATGGATGTGTGGCAGATTGTAATAAACTTCACCTGAGTTCAAGAAGCCTCGGTCTCCTGTGCTTCGCTGTCATGTGTCTTCTCTTTTCTCAGTGAGACCCTCTCCCTTTGGAACCCCCAACACCGAACGCATGTTTGGAGTCAGCTGATAACAAAACTATAATAACCGGGCTGGAGGGTTAGCTCAGTGGTTCCGGCGCCTGCCTCGTAAGCGCAAGGTCCTGAGTTTGATCCCCGCTAACCACATATAATGCTGGGCGTGGAGACTCACCCCCACCAACAATCAATACCGCATACCACAATGCCGGACGTGGTGGCTCACGCCTGTCATCCCAGCACTCGGGAGGCAGAGACAGGAGGATTGCTGAGTTCGCGGCGGCTTGCCTGGGCACCATAGTGAGCTCAGGGCCAGCCTGAACTACAACGCGAGACCCTGTCTCAAAAAGCCAAAAAAAAAAAAAAAAAAAAAAACCTATAATAACCCTTTTATCCACCCATACCTGCCCTATTTTTAATCTGTGGGACTTGGAATTTATAAACAATACGAAGGACATGATACTCACAGTTAAAACAATGCCACGATTATCATCCTAATCACCTAATCTATTATGTTACAAGGCAAGTAAAAACCTCCTAAAGTGAGTCACTTACTTAATGTCTAATTTATAAACTGTTCCTCAGGAGGCTAAAGTAAAAAATTTAGTGCACTCCTCTTTCTGCCCCGTCCATACTTTCCATGCATTTGGTCAACCAAGTTTTCAGGCGACATGGAAAACTCCAAACTCCCTGCACCAATTCCACTCGTGTTCAGACCTGGACACTCTCTTAGGTCTCCAGTGTTTTCTCAGATTCTTTCTCTGGGTGCTTTGCACTCTGGGAGTTCTCTGACCAAGCACCCTCTGTTTCCAGTACGCATGGATAAAAGTCTCTAACCCTACGCTGAAAAAGCCCATTTGTCACCACCTCGCTGGGCGTTCTGTCCCAGCAGCCCGAGTACTCAGTCTGGGTGCAGACTTCATGGATCTGAAGCTTGGTTTTGTTGCTTATAAACTGTGATTTCAGGCAGGTGATTTAACCCTTCAGTGCCTTGTTTGTGTGTGTGTGTGTGTGTAAAGTGAGGATAGCAAACTATCATATATGTGTGTATACATATGTATACATATTTGTATGTATACATATATGTATATACATGTATATGATGTATATGTAACTTAAATGGTGCTTGAAGCATGGTAATTACTCAAATTGTTACAACTGTATTTTATTGTCCATATTCTTGTTTTCTCAGGGATATTTGGTTATAAAAGGATATAGAGCTATGGCCATAACATAAGCAAGAAAATCACATAAAAAGACATTTCTTTTATAAAAGCTACAGCCATGTCACACAGCACCAGCAAGGAGAGTGCAGCTGGCTTTCAGGGTGACCCTGAGCCTGCGCTGGTTGAGCCTTCGGGGCTCCTGGCCAATGTGCTCTCTCTTCCTTTCTTGGGGTCACTTCAGCTTTGTCACTGGTAAAATCCTCTCTGGCCCAGTGTCCAGAGCTATGACTACTTCACAGAGAACGTATCATGTGGAAACAGACGAAGTGTGGGATATTGTTGTCTTCTAAATTTATTGTGCAGTTGCTGGAAAAGTTCTTTGGCAGCCAGCTTGTGTATCTCCGTCTACCCAGAGATGAAAAGCACACTCAATAAAGCCAAGAGGACAGTGATAAGGTGTATATTAGGGACACCCCAAAACATTTTCAAACATCCTTCCTCAGCCTTATCAATACTGAGTAAGTTTGTTATAATTTTGAAATGTAGATAATGAGAAATTAAAATGTTTAGGAAGAAAGTTTTATTCTTGATTTCTAGTTTTTGAAAGAATACTAGTGGGATCCTGTTTGTAAGTGTTAACACTGAAGAGTATGCTAGGTAAGAACTATTATCTATCTATCTATCATCTATCTATCTATCTATCTATCTATCTATCTATCTATCTATCCATGTGTCATCTATCTTTAATACAACAGAGTTATATATTGGATAACTAAGTTTTACATGGTACATATGTTTATACACTAGAATAAAAGAAGAACTAAAACAACAATCAAAACACAGCAGAAAGCTCACTAATAGTAGAGCCCTCTATGCACAGAGAATTAAATCCATGGGTATTCATTAGCATTCATGAATCTTACATAGTCTTTGTTTACAACCATTCAAAATAGAGCATATTCCCCTTAGCTAACATTTAAGCCAAAACAAGAACAACTGTGTATTACTGTAAACATTTTAATAGCATGATAATACAAGAATGGCTAGATGATTGAATTATTCCAGCTATTATGAACACTTAACATGGAAAAAATGAAACATAAATAACGTGTTTTCTTCCACAGTGGGTATTTCAACTATTCCCTGTTAACTTGTTCTCTCATCAGGAGATGTAGAGCACTTTGCTTTTCTGCCCCCTTGAAATTCTGCAGCCCAGCGGACTTGCTAGATCACACAGAGTGAGAGAAAGCACTGCACCCTGCTTTCCGGGAAGCTCTGTCTTCAGTACTTGACTCTGTTCTAGCCAGAGGTGACAGTAACCCATGCTGGTGACAGATGGCATGGACAGAGTGCCTTGGACTGCTGAGCGTTTGCAAGGAGCAAAATATCCAAGGTTGTTCACACACACAGTGGATTTCATATTTTTTTTATTAGATAGACCTTGTAGTTTGAAGGTTGTTGTTCATGACTCTAATGTAGATTGTTCCTGCTACTTATTTCAGAACTCAGTGGACTTCTAGGTACACTTGGTAAGGAAATTCTTGCACTTTGAACTTGGAAATGGAGGGAGAAGAGGAAAGATGGAGAATCTCCCAGCAAATACTTTCATTTTCTGTCATGGCTTGGGGAACAGTGCATGTCTCATTCCACTCACAAATGACCCACAGCCACCGAGGGGTCGCCGGGTTGAATGAGCTCAAACATGTCATCATGAGCAAAGTCTGCTCAAGTTTTCTACACTTCCACATAGGAATGGGATATGAGAAATGAGACAAAAAGAGCACCTGTGAAAAGACCACTTCTGGGTTGCTTGGATTTGAATACAGTAAGATTTTGGTCAAATTGCCAAGGAAAATGTGAGTATCTTGAACTCAAGCTCATCGTTCTTCATGAGAGAAATGGAGCGTCTTCCCCTGTTGCTGGCTCAGAGCAGACTAAGCATAGCTGCCCGCCAGAGGTGCAGGGAGGGTCAGACTCACTGTCTCACGCAGTGGAGCTATTACTCAGCATGGATGTTTATTACACATTATTTATAATACTTAGTGCTGATGCATGTTATAGTACATGTAGTTTTCACACATATACTACTATGCTATATATTATAAGTATTGCACAAAACAGAATTATCTTATTACTAGAAATAGCATTACTATTTATAATGCATAAAATACAATAATGGAATTACAATACATAAATTCTAATTTTATAATGTAAAATTATATCATATATTGTACTGTTTATAATATAAACTGATATATATTTTACCTTTTAAATAAAAGCACCAAATGATTTTTTAAAATGTAGAAAGCACTAATAACAGAGATGGGGCTGAGATGTGTGTCATTTGATTGACAGCTAATTAGGAGGACCGGGACTACAAGAAGTGAGTTCTATTTCCTACCTGAGGAGGTTCAGAGAGGTTCATTAGATTCCCTGTCCTTCCTGTAAAAACTGATGAATTCTAAATTTTTTGCTCACCTGACTTTGAAAAGGTTAAACCTTTTCTCCGTCCTGCTCACCCTCGATGATTTCTTCTTTGATCGTTCAAACTAATCAGTAAGTGGTAATATGAGAGCATCAGGGATTTAGCGGAGAAGACTTCAGTAGACTTAAGCTGTTTATTTTTCTTCTGATTCCTCAGCATGTGGTCTAGTTTTGTTGCCCAGGTGGCCTCAAAGGCTCCTCGTGCCTCAGTTTCCCAAGTACCCAGGACTGTGAGGGTGTGCCACCTTACTGGCTGGGCTATTTAATCTTTTTACCCTCTGTTTGCAGCACACAGTGATGATATTCATCCTGGGAGTCGGTCCGAGAGCATAACACATCTTTTTTTGAGCACTGTCCCCTCTCCGTCCCCTCATCTCTTCTTCCCTTCTTTCCTTTTGCAAAAATGTTTCCTTGTTTCCTATTATTTTTTATTTTGCTCTTTATTCTTTATATTTCAGCTTCCTCATTGAAGATAAACTGTATGCTATTTATGCTTGTATGCTTGACACATATTTTCCAAACTTAGATCAAATCTTGAGACCCCCAGCCAGACAATTCAGCAAGATCTTAGCGTCTTTGTGTTCCCCACCCCAAATCCTCCAAACGTGAGTCTACTGTACAGATCCCTGACCTTGGGGGATGGTGTCGTCTCTAAAGCATAGCCTCTGCTGTCTACCTGGACTGTTAGCAACAGCGAAAAGAAGTCCAAAACTAAGAAAATTGGCTCCACTGCAATTTAATGGCAACTATAAACATTGTTAGGTCTGCACTGCTTCTCAGCAGGCCTAACTACTGCAGTGATCTCCTCTTGTGCCCGAGAGAGGACTCCTCAGTGGATGCTCAAAGCTGCAGATAGTACTAAACCCTACCTACACTATCTTTCTGTGTTTACATACTTAGGATAACGTTTAATTTATAAATTAGGCCTAGTAAGGAATAGATAATATTAAGCAATAACAGAATTATTACAGTAAAATTTTATAATAAAGGTTATGCAAATCTGGTCTCTTACTTTAAAAATGTTGTTGTACCCTGAATCTTAACAACCTTGTCATTCAACTTTTCTTATTTCTTTGTTAAATCTGAAACTTCCATCTTCCTAATTACAGCGGATATTTTATAGCTTCTCTTTAGCACATCTGAGTTATTAGCACTACTCTTTTCCAGTGTAAGGCCACTCTTCAGTAAAATAAGGGTGACTTGAGCACAAGCTCTGTGCTACTCTGACTGTCTGATAACTGAGATACCTACTAAGTAACTAACAGGAAGGTAGTGTATACAGGGTGGACACTCTGGAAGAAGGGATAGAGTGAATGGAATGATCTTTCATTATGATATTCAGGCTTGGTATCTGAAACTGTGCAGTTTATCATGTGTATCTGAATTTGTGCCAAGGAGAATAAAAATACAGGGAGCACTATATATTTATCTATAGCGGATCTGAGACCATTCACACAGCAGCTCTCCCACAGTATCCCATGTCAGTTTCCCCCTCAGCTGCTTACTCCTGCCTGAGTCATCTATCAGTTCTAACTGCAGCTATTATATCAGCAGAATTGAAATCCCTGACTTGAGCTCATCAGCTTTCTGTAGCATTTTCCTGTCCGGCCCTCTATCTGCCCTAGCATCATGTAAAACAGCTCCCTTGTCCTCGACAGTATTTCCTCCTGTGCATCTGACTTTCTTCGGGAACAGCTCCCACAAATTAACCATGCAGTTTAGACTTTTACATTCTCTCCAAGGGCAGTTCACCTTCTGTCTCCCTGTCAGTAAGTACCGTCAGTTTCTACAAGCCTA
>PVIC010057481.1:0-10661 GCA_004025085.1 Thryonomys swinderianus
GAGGGGAGGGGGAGGGGAAGAGGAGGGGGAGGGGAGGAAGAAGAAGAGGGGAAGAAGAGGAAGAGGGGAGGAGGAGGAGGGGAGGAAGACAAGGTGGAGGGGGAGGAAGAGGAAGAGGAAGAGGAGGAGGAAGAGCAGAAAGGGCCCTCCGTGCACGCGCTGGGCCTCGGGCGGCGTTGAGCTGAGTTTTCCAAATGGACCCGGCAGGTTCTGGGGGAGCCGGACCCGTGCAGGGTGACTGCGGCGGGCGTTTATACTTTCTCAGTGCACAGGGACGCACACTGTGCCTCTTTTCTAGATAAATAAAAAACAAAAAGGTACCTCCTGCTTCAAAATTCACCTTTTTTCTCCACATTTTTAGCACTGTCGACTGAGCCCAGAGCCTTTGCCCTGAGCTCCAGCTCTAGGTCTTTTTTATTTGCTTTTTCATTTTGAAACAGTGTCTCACTAGGTTGCTAAGTGGGCCTGGCGGGGCTGGCATCTTGATCTTCCCGCCTCAGCCCCCCAGCATGCTGGAGGTTCGGGCACGTGCCCCCACTCTCAGCTGAAATCTATCTTCGGGAAGAAGAAAAAGATGGAACCCAGCAGAGCTTTACTTTGGGGTCGTCCTGAGTGGGGCTGCCATCTCCACGAGGCCTCCGCGTGCGTGTCTGGGGAGGGCTGGCTTTTCGACATAGGAAAGTCTGGTCGGTTCAGTGTGAACAGCTTCTCTTTCCCTTTCCCGACAGACCCTTTAAAATGTCTGAGAAATGAGGTGCTGGACCCTTGTCTGGTGCAATGAAAAGCAAAATAAAACTTCCTCTGCTGTGTGCAGCCTGAGGTACAGAGCTATTCGTCCCGCGGTGTCTGGTGGCGAAAATCTGCCGGCCGCGGGGCCGCCGCTCTTTGAAGATTTCATCGGGGCCGCGGAGTAACACAGCTGTAAAGAGCACGGGCAATATGGAGACCAGGCAGCATGTAAACTTTTATTGAACCCGCTCCCTTCATTAAATGGAGGCAGTCCCTTTGAACCGCCGGGTTCTCACCTGCATAGTAATGAGCTCGGTGGGGATTATCATATTCCTGCTTGGTGTTTAATGTTTCTCAGACCCCGCCACATCTGCGATTCTGACTTAGGTTAGAGCCAGGGTTTACACAGCCCGCCTGGGGTCTCTCACCTCAGCTTCCCGGGCGTCGGGCAAGGGGCTCCTGCACTGCCACTGCCGAGACCAGGCCGCCCCCGGAGCCGTGTGCGGACAGAGCCCCCGGGCACTCAGCACGGCGGCCTCCGCACCAGCAGCCAGTGGCCTGCAGTGCCTGTTGCTCCAGAGGAAGCGGATGCGGCCACAGGTGCCCCCTGTCCAGGCGCGGGGCCCCCCCCGGTCAGAGGGGTACGCACCGACCCGCCGAGGGCTCACGGGCTCCAGGGGCCGCGGAGACGGGCAGCAGCGTCCGCAGGGTGGTTAGTAGGCTGGGCTTGGCCAGCAGCATCTGCTGTGTGTGCGCACAGGTGTGTGTACACATGTAGGTGCACACTGATGTGTGTACTTATGTCTGCAAGCACATATGTGTGCATGTGCCTGCATTTCTCTGTGGTGTGTGTGTGGACATGTATGTGCGTGGATTCTTTGTGTGCACAAGCATGTGCTGCATTGTTGTGAGCATGTGTGGTCATGTGCCCGCACCTCTCGGTGTGCATGTGCTTATGGCATGCACACATATATGGATGCGTGTACGTGTGTGTGTGTGTGTGTACGTGTGTGTGTGTGGACAGCTGTGTAATTCTCTGTATAAGGCTCTGGTTGTTTTACACGAGTCTAGATAGAAGTGCCGCGTGACCTCATTCCATCTGGACCTTCAGACCAGAAACTGAAAATGGAAATTATTCTGAGGTCAACACTATTCCAATGAATAAGGGAATTCTGTTTCAATACTTTATTCCAAATCAGTTTCAATCCCAGAAATAAAAACTCAAGACCTAAATGATCGTGTGGGTGACAGCTAAGTTTCCTCAGAATTGGGTTTGAAGGAAACACACGTGGGCATCAGCGTCGTGGGAGAGCGCAGGTGTCCAGAGCGCGGACTTGGCACCGCTGGCCTTGGGGGCAGGGTCTCCCTCCAGCCTCGGCTCAGCGCAGCCTTCGGTGCCGGCGGAGCCCGTGGCCCTGGGGTGCCCGTCCAGTCGAGCCCCTTGTTGAAGGACGCGGAGAGCAGTCATTTGGCCCCATGTTTATAATCTGCTCCGGACACAGAAAGCGTCCCTGGCCCGAGCCGGGTGCGCCCCAGGGAGCAGGAGTCTCCGTGTCCTCGTGGTCCTACCAGTCGGCGCCTGCTGAGCGATGGAAGTGGCGTCCTCTGCTCACAGACGAACCTAACTGCCTTTGTCTACAGCTGGCACAGACTAGAAAACACAGCCTGAGGTTGGGCAGGGATTGCAGCCAAAGCCCTGAGTGTTCACTGTTTCGCTCCCAAACAGTGTGGAATTTTAACATGAGAAGGTACCTCGGGCTGTGGTCAAAAATACAATGAGTGCTCAAACTTAAAAATATTACAAAGAAAGACACATTGCCATAAACTCCCCTCCACATACTCCACCTTGAGCATGCTTGTCCCGTGGTTTGGCCACTTTCTGCAGCAGCTCCGGGGTCCTCTTTTCCGAGGGTCAGTGCATGGGGGGCTTAAAAAATCCAGTGACTGCGGCTGCCCGGTGTCACCGACCAAAGGCAGCAAGCAGAGGCGACACTGGGTCCTCATCCTCCTTAGTCCCGGATCCGGCACCATGTGACTCCTGGCTCTTCCTGAAAGTCACACCAGCCCCGAAAGGGACACAGAGTGAATCCATTCAGGCCGTGGAGGCAGCGGGACAGCACAGACAAGACCCTCACGACAGGGGCCTCCGAGCTGCTGCAGGAACTGGCCAGGACGGTGGGAGGAGTGTGCTCAAAGTGAGTGGAAGTATTTTGAGAGGATCCAGGGAAACGCTTATTTTTAATTTAAGCATTCACTACATATATTTTTTGGGAGGTACCAGGGACTGAGTATAGGATCTTGTGCCTGCCAGGCAGGCAAGCCTACAGAACTACATCCCCAGCCCAATATTTTTTTGATCACACCTTGTATTTCTGCCACGGGTAAATCAAGGTGTACTCTCAATACCTGCGGGATCGGAGAGTTTTTGGAAAGGTGCTACATGAGGACTTTCAGAACACGGCCCCCCCCCCCCCCCGCGGGCCATCCTGCTGGCTGCCGGGAGGCCGGGCCGCTGCATCTGACTGTGCGTCCTGTCCCGACTCTCTGCAGGTGCACACAGGGGTAACGATCTGAACTGCAGAGAGCCTGGGTCTGTACCAAGGTCTCCTCCCACCCCTGCCCTGGCTCTGCTCCCCAGCCCTGGAGCCTGGCTCAGGGGGACGGCACCTTTGCCCATCGAGCCCCTGAACCGAGCCCCACACTGCACGGGGCTGCTCAGCATGGTTGACGGTGTGTTCCGGGCCACTGCTGTAAACCCCAGGCATAGTCACAGCCACTTAGCTTTGTGCCTGATGAATAATCAAAGAGGCCTAGAAGTACGCGGGAGCGCAAAACATGGCACAACAGGCAGAACATGAAGCCCATGGTAACAGGTGCCCAGCACAAGTACGAGAAGCCGCAGTGGCTCTGAAACTGTCTTTGCAAATATAGGATTGAAAGGCGTAACTATAATGAGGTAGAAAAACTGCTGGGCTTCTTGGAGTACTGGTCTATACAACTTTAAAACCATATTTTTGGTGTTTATATATTTAAGAAAGATGACTTTTAAATATCAGTAGAGAAGTGTCTACCATAAAAATAATTTTGTTCAGAAAGAAAATAATTCGCTTACCATGTAGCCCTAGAAACTGGCCATTTCTCCATGTTCCACCTCAAAATAATAAAGGTGTGCCCTCAAAAACTAAATGTGCAGGGCTGGAGATTTAGCTCAGTGGTTCCAGTGCCTGCTTCACAAGCACAAGGTCCTGAGTTCGATCCCAGTAACCACATACAATGCTGGGCATGGTGACTCACGCCCACCAGCAATCAATACCACATACCACAGTGCCGGGCGTGGTGGCTCACGCCTGTCATCCCAGCACTCAGGAGGCAGAGACAGGCAGATTACTGAGTTTGAGGCTTGCCTGGGCTACATAGTGAGCTCAGAGCCAGCCTGAACTACAAAGTGAGACCCTGTCTCAAAAAAAAAAAAAAAAAAGTAAGAAGTTTTCGTTTTGTTGAGATAGGATTATGGAGAAATGGTTTTGCTTATGAATGAGATTTTTTATTTTTTGAATTCTAACACTGACAATGTACTGAGTGAGGTTTAAATAATAAAAAATCCTTTTATACATAAGCACTGACGGCCCTGAGAGGATGGACACGGTCCCGTCCCTTTCCTTGGCTGACCTTCCTAGGGCCCCTGCAAAGTCCTCCCAGCCTCGCCTTCCCGGCAGCCCAGGCCTTTGTCACAGGTGAATCCTATCCAGAATGGCGACTCCAGGCCCGTGGAACGGCACCCCACCCGGGGCCCCCCAGGAGCCTGGGTCCCTGACCCTGCCCAGCCCCTTCTGGTCCTGCTCAAATCTGGGCCAGGGCTGTCCCTGACGTGGCCTCTCTTCTGTCTCCAGCCGCTGACTTCGGCAGGATGCACCCCACGGCTCTGTGGGGTTTCCCCTGCTGGGTGGGCACGGCCTCCGCACAGAGTCGCCCTGAACCTCCCCTTGGTCCCCTCTCGAAGCCGTAGGAGTTGACTATTTTAAATCAAGTTTAGTCTTGGCATTTCTCTGCTCTGGGCCCCCTGCCCTCAGGTGAACTTTAGTGCCCAGGCAGGCAGAAGACTTTATGACCCACAGCCTGTGCTTATCAGCCAGCGCCCCGCCCCGGGACTCCCTGTTTCTCAAGGAGTCCTGCCTGCCAGGACCTTGGGGGCTGGGCACGGGCCTTGCTTCCAGTAAGGCTCTGGCTGGGGGTCCCCCACAGCAGTCCCTCTGGCCCCGCTGCCCCTGGGCTCCCTCGGCTGCCAGCCCGAGGCAGGGTCCTGCCCAGCACACCCGGCACGGTAGTCAGGCGAGGCTGAACCAGGGAATGGTGGTGAGGATGGACCCACTCAGGCGACTGTCTCTGAGCCTCACGCACTGAGGACTATGGTGTCTAGCTGCAGAAGCATTTGTCACAGTGAAAGGCACGTTGCCACAAAACTCTCAAAATCCCCTCCTCCGCGCTCTTGTCTCTGTTTGGAGCACCTCTGGGGTCTTCTTTCCTGAAGGGCTGCTTGAAGTGTGATCAAAAACTTGGTGAACGGGGCTGCCCAGTGCCTCTGACAGTAGCTCAAAAACAAGACGTCGTGTCCTCATCCAACCTATTTGCTGTGCGACTTCCAGCTCCTCCTCAAAGTCGAAATGGCCACGGAAGGGAGATGTTTTGAGTAGATTCCGAGCACGGAAGCGGGCAGGGCAGCACGCGGAAGGCGCTCAGGGGAGAGGGGCCGGAGCAGCTGTGGGAACAGCAGGGCCAGCGGGTGGCTGAGCTCTCCGGTGCGATAGCAACGTGCCTTTCACTGTGAGGAGCTCATTTTAAAACTTCAAGTGTTCACCGCACTTTCTGACCACGGCGGAGCAGGAAGAATAATTTCCACAGTCAAACCCTAATCACTTCGGGTCTGGCTTCCGGTGAGCCCTGGGCGTGGCCTCTTCCTGGCAGCGTTATCAGTGGATTTTGTCCCTTTGGGACTGTGGAGAACAAAACAACAGGCGTGACATCAGCCGGGAGAGGAAATGGCCCATCCTGGGTGGGGCCGCAGGGACACCTCGCTACTGTAACCTGGGTTTTATAAGTAGAAGTTCCCCCTAAGTCGTGATAACGGCGGAGCATGGTGAATATGTAAGCCGGTCACGGGGCCATTTACTGTCCTTATCAACACGATGTGGGCCATAGCCGAGCGTGTGCCTGGCAGCACCAGCAGGGCAGGGAGGAGATGGTTTATGTGCCCACTGCCCGCCCTGGAGCACTGGTGGCCTGAGCAGCTTGGCGCCCCAAGAAGCTGGGAATCTGTCGGCCCCTTCTTGGGGACCCGGGTCACGAGGGTGGCCTGAGCCCAACGGAGTGTGGGCTGCATGTCAGGGCCCAGGGGCCTGGAGCCACAGGGGCCACACGGGCCCTGGCTGTGGTGCCCCGTCTGCCGGCCCCAGGTTTCAGCACACTCACGGGACAGGAGTCAGACGGTGCAGGCCGAGGAGGTGCCAGGGACCGTCTTCTGGCACCGAGGTGCCCGACATCAGTTCCTCATTTCTGACCCAGCGGTGCTGTACCAGGCTCGGGCTTCCTGGAGATTCTCAGATCTGTTAAATCACCCGTGCTGGGTGTCCTTCATTAGCCACACGTCTCAGTGTCTTCTTTTTGCTGAAGTGGGGCATGATTTTAGGTTGTGACAGTAAGTCCTTTATTTTGCCTTACCTCGTATTAGTTACCCATGCTGTCCAGATGCACATTTTAAAATTAAATCAGTGTTTAGAAGCGGTAGCAAAGAACAATGAACAAGGATCCGTCTCTCAAAATTTTAATATTCGAGGGCCGGAGGGTTAGCTCAGTGGTTCCGGCGCCTGCCTCGCAAGCGCAAGGTCCTGAGTTTGATCCCCGGTAACCACATACAGTGCTGGGCGTGGAGACTCACACCCACCAACAATCAACGCCTCATACCACAATGCCGGACGAGGTGGCTCACGTCTGTCATCCCAGCACTCGGGAGGCAGAGACAGGAGGATTGCTGAGTTCGCGGCGGCTTGCCTGGGCACCATAGTGAGCTCAGGGCCAGCCTGAACTACAAAGCAAGACCCTGTCTCAAAAAGCAAAAAAAAAAAAAAAAATTTTATATTCGAGGGAAGGGTCATCACCATAAATGTGAAGTCTCCTTCTAGAACTCAGTATTTCTTGTCCTGTGAGGCTATCTGCTCCACATTTAATTACCTGTAATTGTCTACCAGGTATAATATGATAAGAAGTAAATATCAATAATTAGTGATTGTGGGAGATGGTTTAATTTTTTCTTCAGAGAGATTTATTTCCACCATTTCTCTTGTGCACGGCAGTTGAAATATGAGATAATGGATTTTTATTGATTTTTAGCTGAAGGTTGAAGATGTACAAAATACATTCCCATAACTTTGATGGTCTTGAGTTTCAGAAAGTATCGATTGGAGGGAAGTGATACATTTGTTTGTTTAGAATATTAACATCACTGGAAGAGAAAATGCACTCCCAGCAGATGGATGTGCGTGGAGTGGAGGGAGAGCTTCGCGGGTCCTCCAGCCGAGCTGGCTCTGCAGTGCGGCCTGGGAAGCCCCGCTGCTGGGCGCGGCGGACTCTCCTCGGCCTCCTCCTCCTCGGGGAGCGCTGGGCACAGCTGCCCGGGAGCCCCGAGATATCACCCTGACTTCCGAGCCAGTGGTGCTCGTGCGCGAGCACCCCGAGCAGAAAGTGGTTCCTCCCCTGCGCCCTGCTTCTCCTGCCGAGGTCTGAGAAGTTCGTTTGGACACAGACCGTGCTAGAGAAAGCGCAGGTGGATTCACCCAGGAGAGAGCCCAGGTCAGGGCTTCAGGGCCTCCCACCGCCGGCCTCGCCCTCGGAGAATAAACCAAACTGAGGAGGGAAGCCGGGAAGGGTCGGCACCCGGCTCACTCCCCACCCTAGGGGGCGGTCCCCACCGGTGTTTGCATTGGGCTGTGCAGAGGTGGGTTCGAATCCTGCCTCTTCTGCAAGACCCAGTGGCATAAACAGACGTGGCTCCTGGGCTGCCATCTGCATGTGTGACACAAACCGTGACAGGTTCCTGCTTCCTCTGGGCCTTCCTTGTTTGACTATATGCCTGTTGTTGTGTCAGGAAGGGCCTTTTGAGAAGAAATGTGTTATTTATAGTTTAAAAATTATTTTTAGATATTAAAGTGGTCACCTTCCTAGTTGGACCGACGCAGAGACCCTGTGTCTCATTACACTTAAACATGAATGTCTCATATGTAACATGGCTAAAATGTAGACTGAAACATAGGAGAATATACTTTTCTCTTTTTCTGTGGTGCTACCAGGGATTGAACTCGGGACCTTGCAATTGCCAGGCAGGCAGCACCACTGAGCTACATCCCAGCTCCCAAGAAGAATATCCTTTTAAATGACCTTGCATAGAAAAAGATTTCTTAACTAGGATCCCCAAATACTAATCATTAAAAAATGATAAATTGGGGCCGGAGAGTTAGCTCAGTGGTTCCGGTGCCTGCCTCGCAAGCGCAAGGACCTGAGTTCGATCCCCGGTAACCACATATAATGCTGGGCATGGAGACACGCCCACCAACAATCAACATCGCATACCACAATGCCAGACGTGGTGGCTCACGCCTGTCATCCCAGCACTCGGGAGGCAGAGACAGGAGGATTGCTGAGTTCGCGGCAGCTTGCCTGGGCACTATAGTGAGCTCAGGGCCAGCCTGAACTACAACGCAAGACCCTGTCTCAAAAAGCAAAAAATAAAATGATAAATTGCACCAAACTAAAATTAATAAACTCAGGCCTAGAGACCATTAGGAGAGTGAAATCAGAGAGCAGGAAAAGATACTTGCAGTTACACATATGTCACAGAAGATAGACCTGGAAGACGTAATCAACGCTTGCAAATGAACAAGAAAGGGAAACGATCCAGCAGAAAAGCAGGTTTAAAATCATTCCACGAGTCACACTGTGAAAGGTGGTTTCGGGGGACATTACCCACAGAGGAAGGTGTGAGACTTCCTTAGTCACGAGGGCCACACCCCGCCGCCAGCAGGCGCCCCGCGGCCCAGAGAGCCTCGGCGAGGGGGAGAGAGCCCAGGGCGGGCGCTCAGCTTCCCACGCACACAGCCCACAGAAAGGCATGCGCGGGCGAGACCCACACGTGACACGTCCTGGGCGGGCGTGGCGGGGAGAGTGGAGCCGTGTGCAGGGCGGGATGAACTCTCACACCGGGCACTAGGTGAGCGAGATGCCCTTACGCAGCGCGGGGCCTGGGTGCCGGGCGCCGCTGGGCAGGGCCTGAGGGGGCCCCAGGGGTGCCTGGCCGGGCGTGGACCAATCCTTCAGTCTGGTCTTGGGACATGGGGGCTGCATAGCGGTGACGGTGCCACTTTCTCCAGGACTGCGTCCGTTAGAGGTGGTTTTGAGTTACTGCTGACCCTTTGTTGAATATTCCTGAATATAAAAAGCAGTGCAAACCTGTTATAACAGGTTAGGAAGACACAGACAAGACACACGCCCGTCGGTCCACACGGGATATGGTCACCCACTGAGGAGCACGGGAGGGAGGAGCGGAGAGAACCACTCTGCCACTGCTGGGTGGCACTCAGGCCGGGACCAGAGCCTGGCAGGGGAATGGGACCGGAATCTGCTGGGCAGCCACATGCCCATTGCATTAGGGCAGCCCGGGACTCAGCAGGGCGTTCGTGACTCTGACATGGTCAGCAATGACCCAGGTGCCCGTGCGTTGCCCACAGAGGGCTGGGCACGTCCTCAGTGCGCTCAGGCCCCCGCTCCCCGGCCACCCCCGCACATGTGTGCCCGGTTGCTCAGCAGTCGCTGTCTAAAGTGCCCCTTTGGCCCTCTGTGCAGACTCTTCCTCTCCAGCGCTTCCTGCTCCGAGCACCCCGGGATCCTGCGCCGCTGGTGACCCCAGGGGTGCTCCTGGCCCCTGATGTGAGCAGCAACCCCACCAGGTCCCTGCAGACCTCTGATGACCCGAGGCGGGGTGTGTTGGGGTCTTCTGTCCCCAAGGTCTGGCCGGCCACCTCCTGGCAGACACGCAGATGGTTCACAGGTGGAGTAACTTACTCTGCGTCGGGTCTTGATTTCAGTGAAAATTAACTACAGTCCAGGAGCTGGAAGAAAAGAGCTGCTTCTCTCTTTCCCGGGGACCTGGACCCGAGACCCAGTCCTAATCAGAAGAGCTGGGTGAGCCGGAGAAATCCAGAGTTGGCCGGCCCAGACCAGCTGCCCGCGTGTCCCCCGATGACTGAGGTGGCGCCGGGCAGGTGGGCTCAGCGTCCGCAGGCGCCCGGGCCGGGGCCTGCTCTCCCGCCGCTCGGCCGCTGTCTGCGGGCGTCCCTCACCGCAGCCTCCGGAGCTGGAGCCGGCCCAGGCTGAGGCTGGTCAGCGCATCAGCGACCTGCTCCCGGAAGCTGCTCTTCCCCTCCGCTCTGATACGCGCTCATTTCCAAGCTGGACCTTTAAGGTTAACGTGATTGAGAGGCACTCTCTATAGGTGAGGGCTTATCGCTGACTGTGTGACCGAAAGATGTGAAGACCCTGCAGCCCATTTGGGGTCTGAGCATATAAATTACAAAACAGTTGGTGTAAATTATGATCAGAACGAGCTCGAGGCAGAGTTACTACGGGGGTCGTCACTGTGACTCAGACGTATGGAAATGACAGATTCTTGAATTTTTAAATTATTGCAAATTCTTCTGCTGCCAGTGAGATCATGCTTTCCGAGATACTCGGTGTCTCGGGTACAGTTCACGTAGGGAAGATGCAGGAACATGATTCAAGATGGAGATGCCAGGCCTGACGTTTCACTGGGAAAGAGCAACATGAGTATCGGCAAAGAGGACGCACGGAAGGCCCCGGGCCTCCCCCCGGCCTCCCCCCGGGCCTCC
>PVIC010057482.1:0-10652 GCA_004025085.1 Thryonomys swinderianus
AATATACAAAAAAGGTAAAAAATAAAGAAACAGATAATAGGAAAAAAGAAAGAAAAATGTTACTGTAATTCAGCATAGACAATGAATCTAAAAGCATACCTTGATAATATAATTATCTCATGAGTTTTGTATGTTCTTTTTTTTTTGAGTCAGGATCTCGCTTTGTAGTTCAGGCTGGCCCTCAGCTCACTATGTAGCCCAGGCAAGCCTGGAACTCAGCAATCCTCTTGTCTCTGCCTCCTGAGTGCTGGGATTACAGGTGTGAGCTACCACGCCCGGTTTGTATGAGTTTTTTTTTTTTTTTACCTGTTAGTCTGGCTGTTAATCTGTATGTATGATCTCTAACTTTATAGGAACTTATAAATAAATTTGATGCTGGAAATATGGGGGGATGGAGGGAAGAGGAAAAAAGAATTGAGATGTGTTGTGTGCGTGTGCCAACTCCCTACAATTAAAATAATCATTAAGTACTGGGATCTCCTCATATAAAAAAGCTTTTCCACAGCAAAAGAAACCACCAGCTGAATCAGGAGACAACCCACACAGTGTGAAAAATTTTTTGCCAGCTGTTCCTCAGAGTAAGACCAATATCTAGAACATATTAAAAAACAAAAAAATTAGTTCCCAAAATTTAAAGATTTGATCAAAAAATGAACATCTGAAACGAATAGACACTTCTCCAATGAAGAAGTACAAGCAACAAAAAAATACATGAAAAAATGTTTCACATCACTGGTCATTCAAGAGATGCAAGTTAAAGCTGAGATTCCACCTCATTCCAGAAAGAATGGCTGTTATCAAGAAATTAAGCAATAACAAATGTTGGAAGGACTGTCAGGAAAACAGAATGTTACTCCACTTTTTGTGGGAGCATAGACTGGTGCAAGCACTGTGGAAATCAGTGTGGACATTTTTCAGAAAACTGGAACTAGAAGTTCAACTTGACCCAGCTATTTCCCTTTACAGAACACTCTGAATAAAAGCATCGTACCATAGCGTTATATGCAAACCCATGTTTATAGCAACACAGTTTGTAGTAGCTAAATCTTGGAAACACCTCAAATTCTCATTAATGGATGAATGGATAAAGAAGATGTGGGGTTTTTATACAATGGAGTATTGCTTAGCCATACAGAAGGATAAATTTGAGACATTTATAGGTAAATGGATGCACCTTGAGACCATACTCTTAAATGAAGTAGATTGTACACATATGGTTAAATATCACTAGGTTCTCTAGTGTGAGAATCTGAAAGGATAAATAAAGATGGAGATTTATAATGGATATTGGGAAATAGGAAGAAAAAGTTCAAATGGAAATGGAAACAAGGAAAGGGGGAGGAAGAAAGGAAGGGAAAAATAATAGAAGGAAAAAATGGAAAATTTTTGTAAATAAGGAGAGTAAGGGGTTGAAGGAAGGGGAGGGTGTTGAGAGAAAAGAATCAAGATGTATAATGTACAGGTGCAAATTCCCTATGATGAATGTGATCAGTATGTATATCTATAATGTACCAGTACAATTAGTTAAAAAATAAAATTTGCACCAAAAGAGGAAACATAGAAAAAATATTTTAAAAGCAAAGTGGGGAGGGAAATTTGTAGTGAGGCCAACTTTACCATGTAAAGGGAGTACATAATATGGTTAGTAACCTTATACAACATTCCTTTTTTCTGGTTTAGAGGACAACTGTGCAAACAAGCATGACAAATCTGTGTTAATGTGCAATGTGTAAAGATATAATTTATAAGACCATAACAGCACTAAAGGAGGAGGGAGTGAAAGGAACTATATTTGGAACAAAGTTCTTATATAATAGTGAAGTGAAATTGGTATTAATTACAACTAGATTTTTATATGCTAATATGTTAATTGTAATGCCTAGGGAAGATACAAAAACTCGAACAACAAAGCAATTAAAATATTAGATAAAAACAATCCATTTAACAGAATAAGGCAGTAATGAAGGAGTTGTTGAACAAAAGAGAAATCATATAGCCAGGCGTGGTGGCTCACGCCTGTAATCCCAGCACTCAGGAGGCAGAGACAGGAGGATTGCTGAGTTCAAAGCTTGCCTAGGCTACATAGTGAGTTCAGAGCCAGCCTGAACTACAAAGTGAGACCCTGTCTCAAAAAAAAAAAAAAAAGAGAGAAATAATATAGAGAAGAAACAGCAAAGCGGAAGATATAAGCCCTACTTTTTGTTAATTATTTAAATAGATTAAGCAGTATAAACAAAAAGCAAAGATAGAATAGATAAAAATATTCAATTGTATGCTACCTACAAGATATATACTTTAGATTCAAAGACAAAGATACACTGAAAGTAAAAAGATGACAAAAGGTACACATGAAAACAGTATCCAAAAGACAGTTGGGGGGCTGGTCATGTGGCTTAGTGGTAGAGTGTTTGCCTAGCATGTGTGGAGCTGTGGATTTGACCCCCAACAGTAGGGTTAAAAAAATAGAAAAAGGAAAAGAAAGAGAGAGTGGGAGATGACACAGGGCATTACATGGCAAGAGACAGGAAGCACACCAGAGACCTAGACAGACTGGTCTTTCTTAAAAAAATAAATTGTGTGTGACTTTTAAATGTAACTCAATGTAACAGATTAAGTGTGGCGATTCAATAAAGCATATTAAGAGTATATATGTTTCCATCTGTCAGGGATGGCTAAGTTTAACTGACAAATACTAAAAATCTTGAAAAAAGAATGGAGAAAATATAAATAAAAACTGGATGAAGGATATGATGCATACATTATTTTAAGCTTCAAAAATAAAATATTTAACATACAGTAGAGTTTTTGAATGCAATGAAATTACTAGATAAGTTGAATGTGGTTTTGGTCTTTTTCCTTTTTTTTTACTTCTTCCCCTCTGCTTTCTCCCATCTCTTATGATTTCTTCTTTGATCCATTAGTTATTTAGAAGTTTGTTGTTTAACTTCCACATATTTGTGAATATTCCAAATTTCCTTACTAATATTGAATTTCATTCTGTTGTTGTTGTCAAGGGACATAATATGTATAATTTCTGTCTTCTTTGATATATTAAGCCTCAACTGGTAGCTTAGCACACAGTATATTCAAGAGAATGTTCCATGAGCACTTGGGAAGATGTATTTTGCTATTGTGGGGTAGTGTGGTCTACAAATGTCTGTTAGGTCCAGTTGGTTTGTGTTTTTACTGAAGTCATCTCTTTCCTTGTTGATCTACTATCTAACTGTGTATATCAATTAAAGTGTAATACTAAGGACTTCAAGTATTGCTGCTGAACTGTTTTGTTTTCCCTGTAATTTTAGCAATTTTTCCTTCATATATATGGGGATGTTTCTAAGTGTGTATATGCTTATAATTGTTATATAGTTCTGAATTATTGACCTTTTAAAAATTATAAAATGTCCTTTTGGTCTCTAGTAACTTTTTGTATTAAAATTAATTTTGCCTTATAACTGTATGTCCACTGCAACTCTCTCTCTGTTTCTGCTTTTTTACCCTAGTGTGGGGGATCTAACCCACAGCTCCACACATGCTAGGCAAACACTGTACTACTAAGCCACATCTCCAGCCCTCCAACTGTCTTTTGGTTGTTGTTTTCATGTTGTATCTTTTGTCATCTTTTTACTTTCAATGTATCTTTGTCTTTGAATCTAAAGTATATCTTTTGTAGTAGCATATAATTGGATTTTTTTATCCATTCTATCTTTAGTTTTTGTTTATACTGATTAATCTATTTAAATTTAAGTAATTAACAAAAGGTAGGAGTTTTATCTTCATTTTTCTGTTTCTTTTCTACATTATTCTCTTTTGTTCATTACTGCCTTATTCTGTTAAGTGGATTGTTTTTATCTAATATTTTAATCACCACACTTTCATAACATACAAATCCAATATTAAACAAAAACATTGCAGTTCATCATCAAGTGGTACTTATCATGGGGGAAAAGCAAGATTAGTTCAACATACAAAAATCAATTAGTATAATATGACATATTGATAGAATAAAGGGAAAAATATCATGATCACTTTAGTAAGGGTAGGATAAGGATTTGACAAAACTCAACATCCTTTTAGGTTAAAAACTAGCAACAGAAAGGTGAAACACCATTTTAATCACAAAAGGGTCATCTACCAAAAACAAAATTAAAAAAAAAATGAAATACAACAAAAACACAGCTAGCATCATATTTAATGATGGAAGATGAAAAACTTTTCCATAATATCAGGAACAAGTTAATGAGATGTCCACTATCTATTCTATTCAGGATTATACAGAGGTACTAACCAAGGTAATTAGGCATGAAAAATAAATTAAAGACATCTATATTGGAAAGGAAGATGTAAAACTGTATCTCTTTGTGACTGACATGATCTTCTATGTACAAAGATACTATTAAAGCTACCAAATTAGTTCAGCATAGTTACATGATAAAAATGGATCAAGATCAACTGAACTAAACACTTGCGATGCACATTCTTAAAACTGTATAAGTACTGCACACTAACCAATTGTGCCACTGGAGCTCCATATTCTTAAAATTAAATCTAGAAAATAATTGCATTTATTTTTTGTATTGGTGCATTTTAAATACATGCATTAATAACATTCATCATAAGGAATTTGTGCATGATATATTTTGCTTCTTTTTTCCCATTCCCCTTCTCTCCTTTCAACTCCTCTTCCTCTCCTTATTTACAAAAGCTTTGTTTCCACTTTTCCTTCTATTCCCTTTTTCCCCTGGCCCTTCCTTCCCTTCCCCCTCCTCCCACCCTTGTTTGCTCTCTCATTTGAACAATTACTTCCTATTTCACAATATCTATTATACATTTTGATCCTTAATTGCACTTTTAGTTTCTCATACCAGAGAAACAATGCTGTTTAAACATGTATAGTAATTAAATTTAAAATAGATTTCAAAAGAATAAAATACTTAGGAATAAATGTAACAAAAAGATTGCAGTATTTGTATACTGACAACCACATAACATCTTTTAAAAAAAACTAGATACAGAAAGAAAATAAAAGAGCATGTATAAAGGGGGGAGGAGGGGGGAGTGGGTAGGGATATGGGTAAAAATGAGAATTAACTTGTGGCATATACTGTACAAATTTCCCAATGTTATATGTGATTTTGAGATGTATATAAATTGTACCAATAAAGAATTCAATTAAAAAAAACTAAGTTAAAGGAAAATCACTTCCCCCATTTTCATGTATAAGAGAAGATTCCAGAAAAGCTGTGCAGAAATTAGAATCTTCATACACTGCTGTTTGGAATAAGTTATGTTGTTAAAATGTCAGCATTGCCCAAAATGATCTACAGATCCAATGAAATCCTTGTAAAAAAAAATCACAGTTGCTTTTTAAAAATAGAAATTGCGAAGACAATCGTAAAATTCATATGAAAATGCAAGTAACCCAGAATTACTAAAATAATCTAGAAAAAAGTGAAGGCCTCATACTTAGCCAATTTTTAAACATACCTACACAATTACAGTAATCAAGTAATTAAAATTGCTTAAGAATAGCTATATAGCTCAAAGAAATAGAATTGAGAATCCATAAGTACAACTCATATTTGTAGTGAACTGATTTTGATGAGAATGCCCAAACTATTCACTGGTGGGAATGAATAGTATTTTCAACAAGTTGTTTTGAAACAACTGTATATTTGCATCAAAAGAATGAAGCTGAACCCATAACTTACACCATCTACACAAACTAATTTAAAATGGAACAAAGACCTAAATATAAGGTAAACTATTAAACTCTTAAAACCAAACATAGACATTGATCTTATGTCCTTGAATTTGGCAATGGATTTTTAGTATAATACCAAAAATTACAAATGAAAAAAAATAATTTAGATTTGATCATATGTTTAAATGCTATGCTTTAAAGGACATAATAAAGTAAATATGGACAACCCACAGGACAGGAGAGGTTTTTCGAAAATCATGTATCTGATAAGTATAAATGGTTCTCTATCTCTCTCTCTTGCTTTCTTTCTTTAAGAGAAATTAATTACAAGAACTGGTTCACATGATTATTTAGACAAAGAATCCCCACATTGTGCTATCTGAAGCTGGAGAACCAGTGAAGAACCAGGAAAGCCTATGGCATAATTGAGCCCAAAAGCAAAGACCCAAGAACCAGGAACAATAATGCCTTAAAGCAGGAGAGGATGGATGTCCTTGCACATCAGACAGTGAGTTGGCTCTTCCTCTATGTTTTTGTTCTATTTGGATCCTCAGTGGATCATATAATGCCTCCCACATTAATGAGGTTCGATCTTCTTTACTCAGACTACAGAACTTGAATGATAATCTGTTCCAGAATCACTCTAAAAAATAATCAGAAATAATTTTTACCAGCTATGTGGGTATTCCTTGGCCCAATTAAGTTTATACTGATAAATTAACAATTACACTAAGGAAATGCAAATTAAAGCCACAATAATCATGTCATACCCACCTTGAATGAATATAAGAAATGCAGATTATAATGATACTGGAGAGGATGCATAGAAATTAGACCTTCACAGACTGCTGGTTGGAATATAAAATGGTGGAGCCACTTTGTAGAACAACTTGTCTGTTCCTCAAAATTTTAATTATAGTTACCATATTCCATAGCTACTACACTTCCAAATATATACCCATGAGAAATGAAAATATATTTTCATATGAAAACTCTAATGAACATTCATACCAGAATTATTCATTAGAACCCAAAGTTTCCACCAACTGATGAATGAATAAACAAAATATTGTAAGTACATGCAGAAATTTCAGGTATAAAAATGAAACTAGTGATTGTGCCGGGTGTGGTGGCTCATGCCTGTAATCCTAGCACTCGGAAGGCAGAGGCAGGAGGATTGCTGAGTTTGAGGCTTGCCTGGGCTACATAGTGAGCTGAGCGCCAGCCTGAACTACAAAGTGAGACCCTGTCTCAAAAAAAAAAAATGAAACTAGTGCTTAAACACACAATATGATGAAACATGAAAACATGCCAAACATAAAAGGCTACATGTTGTATAATCCCATTTAGTTGAAATGTTTGTAGTAGGCAAATTAATAGAAATACAAAGTAGATTGGTGGTTGCCAGGACTTGTAAGGAGTAAGCCATACCACTATCCACAGAGTTATTCATGCTAGAATTCTGAAAGACATTCTCCTTTCTTTATTCTCAACAACAAACTTTGAGGAATTTACCTCCTATACATTTTACTAATTCCTATTCCTACTACCATTGTTCTAGTCCAGGACACTGGAATTTCTTACCTGCATCATTGCAACCATCTTCTAACTGATTATCTGTACACCCACTTTAATCCATGCTTCACATAGCTCCCAGAGTAATTTTCTACAAGATATCACTCTTCTTAAAACTCTTCTGGGGCCAGAGGGTTAGCTCAGTGGTTCTGGCGCCTGCCTCGCAAGCGCAAGGTCCTGAGTTCGATCCCCAGTAACCACATAGAATGCTGGGTGTGGAGACACGCCCACCAACAATCAACACCGCATACCACAACGCCGGACGTGGTGGCTCACGTCTGTCATCCCAGCACTCGGGAGGCAGAGACAGGAGGATTGCTGAGTTCGCAGCAGCTTGCCTGGGCACCATAGTGAGCTCAGGGCCAGCCTGAACTACAAAGCGAGACCCTGTCTCAAAAAGCAAAAACAAAACAAAACAAAACAAAAAAAAACTCTTCTGTGTTTTTCCATTGCATTCATGATATTGTCCAAGTATCTTACTATAGCATACAAGAGCCTTCACAATCCTTAGTGTCCAACTTCATTTTTTTTTTTTTTGAGACAGGGTCTCGCTTTGTAGTTCAGGCTGGCCCTGAGCTCACTATGTAGCCCAGGCAAGCCTCGAACTCAGCAATCCTCCTGTCTCTGCCTCCCGAGTGCTGGGATTATAGGCGTGAGCCACCACGCCTGGCACTGTGGTATGTGGTGCTGATTGCTGGTTGATTGTTGGTGGGCATGAGTCACCACACCCAGCATTATATGTGGTTACCAGGATCGAACTCAGGACCTTGTGCTTATGAGGCAGGCGCCGGAGCCACTGAGCTAAATCTCTGGCCCTCCAACTTCATTTTTTAACATTACTTGCTTTGAACTCTGCTTTATCAATATTGAGATTTTTGTAGTTCTCTAAACTCTCCATAAAATTTCTAGCCTCTGTGCCTTTGAACACGATGTCTTTTCTATACTTGATCTTAGCCAAAAGGCTGAGAAGCGATATACAATGTCTTTTCTGACTGAGATGTCTTCTATCTGTAGTCCTCATTCCTTGAATAATTACTATTATTCCATATCTTTGCTGTTTCATACTCACTTTTGGAAATTTGTCTACATATAATTCTAACTCTCCACTTACAGTCACTATTTACCTCAGTAAAATTAGTTCTTTCACTTCCTATCACTCCACTGAAACTGCTCATATCAAGGTGACCAATTAGCCCTGTTATTAAATTAGATGGACATATTGTTACAGCTCTTATCTAACTTGGCCTCTCAGGATCACTCAACCTAGTTGACTATTCACTCTCTTTTTGTCTTCCACAACACCACATTCTCCTAGTTCTCCTTATATGCATCAGTTTTGCAGTCTCCCTTGATATCTCTTCTAGCCAACCTCTAAATGGTGCTGTTTCTCAAATTTTGGTCATGGATCCTTTCCCATTTCTTCTCTACACTCTCTCCTTAGATATTTCAGCCAATGCTATGGATTTAAAGAGTTTTCTTAGTTTCTGACTCTCAGATATATATACGTAGACCAGATGATTTCTCTGAGCTCCAGACCCAGAAATCCAACTGCCTGATTGATCTGTTAACTGTGGCCCATAGACACCTCAAACTTAGCATGTCCCAAATAGAGCTCTCTGATTATTGTCACCCCTAAATTTCCCCCATCCTTCTCTTTAGGCATTTGTACATCTCAATAAATGGTACCAAGATCTACCCAGTTGCTCAAGAGAAGCAGCATACCTAGAAATCCTTGATCCTTCCATTTCTACCACCTAGCCACTAAGCAACACAAGTGCTTAACATAGCACCTGGCACCTAATAAGGGTGTGCTTATTTAATCAGTGAGTATTTATTGAGCTCTTAAAATATTGCTGTACTATACTAGGCTGAGACATGTAACAATGAATAAAAAAGCCTGACCTCATGGGATTTGCATCATAGAGAATGAATGAATAGATGGGTGGATGGATGAGTAAATATGTAAAGATACCACTTTGTAGGATCCAGGGAAGGGGACGTAACTAGGACCTCTGGATTTAGGTTCTAGTTTCCTGTGCATCGATAGCACACAGCGAAATAATATATAGCTTAGAGAAACTGAGCTTGGGCCTGACCCATGCTACTCTGGGTAGCAAAAGACCCCAGGCCCCAGCCTGCCACAACTTTTATTGAGCACCTGTCCAGTAACAAAATGTAACAAAGACTCAGAAGGCAGGGTGAACACCGGTAATGGAGCAGTTCCACCTTGAAGCATCACAGCACATGGGATGTCCAGAGTCCTTATTGTTCTCCAAGGTGAAGGTGAGCTAAGTGCAAAGTCCTAGGCAGCCAGGAAGGGCATTCCAGTTATTCCTCCCAAACAGGATTGTTTTGCAATGTAGTTAAGTCCAAAGTCTGTCTGTAGGAAGGTCTGGTCAGTTTTGGCTTTCCTATTATTTCTCCCAAACAGGATTGTTCCCAACATCACTTCCCTTCTTCCTTCTGTTTGGGAACTCTTCTGAGTCCTCTGTCAGTAACCAACTACATACCTTGGCCATGACATTTAACTTTTTGCTGAAATTATCTTTTTTTTTTTTTTGAGACAGGGTCTCGCTTTGTAGTTCAGGCTGGCTCTGAGCTCACTATGTAGCCCAGGCAAACCTTGAACTCAGCAATCCTCCTGTCTCTGCCTCCTGAGTGCTGGGGTTACAGGCGTGAGCCACCACGTCCAGCATTGTGGTATGCGGTGTTGATTGTTGGTGGGCGTGAGTCTCCACGCCCAGCATTCTATGTGGTTACTGGGATTGAACTCAGGACCTTGCGCTTGCGAGGCAGGCGCCAGAACCACTGAGCTACATCTCTGGCCCTGAAATTATGTTTTTATAAATCTTTCTCCCTCATTTCACTGTTAACTCCATGACAGCCGGAACTGGATTTTATTTATTTTAAGGTCCTGAGACCAACCAAGGGCTCAGTGGTGGTTTGTTCTATTCTATTCATACTGTTTAAAAACTTTGAATAGAATCTCTATACTTTCTAGTTTAGTTCTTCCCTTAGAGTCTTCCCTAACCACACACACAATTAAATATGGCCAAGAAAACTAGTCAGGTTTATGTTTTTCCTGGATTATAGATTCAGTTCATATAGAGGACCCTGGGTTGGTAACAGGCTGCTCAGCCCATTAGAGTTCTTTTGTTGTTGTTATTTTGGTTTTTGTTTTTGTGTATTTTCTCATTTCTACTTTTTCTTTGTTTTTAATGCTCTTCTTTGACTGATGACAGGACAATGTTTGTTGCAGGTCTCTTTCTATTATCTGGGGCCCCTTGGAAGCAGCACTTTCCTGGGGGGTCCTCCTTGAATCTGTAATAATCCTTGAGAGTTCTCACTCCTGACACATCATGGTAGGTATTTGAGC
>PVIC010057483.1:0-10652 GCA_004025085.1 Thryonomys swinderianus
TTTTTTTTTTTTTTTTTTTTTTTTTTTTTTTTTTTTTTTTTTTTTTTTTTTTTTTTTTTTTTTTTTTTTTTTTTTTTTTTTTTTTTTTTTTTTTTTTTTTTTTTTTTTTTTTTTTTTTTTTTTTTTTTTTTTTTTGAGACAGGGTCTCGCTTTGTAGTTCAGGCTGGCCCTGAGCTCACTATGTAGCCTAGGCAAGCCTTGAATTCAGCAATCCTCCTGTCTCTGCCTTCCGAATGCTGGGATTACAGGTGTGAGCTACCACGCCCGGCACTGTGGTATGTGATATTGATTGCTGGTGGGCACGAGTCACCACGCCCAGCATTGTATGTGGTTACCGGGATTGAACTCAGGCCCTTGCACTTGTGAGGTAGGCGCCGGGACCACTGAGCCAAATCTCCGGCCCTCGGTTTTAATATTTTGATCTCTGATTCATTTTTATTTTAATAGATGGTTAGAGATGGTAGATTAGATTCAATCTTCTGTGTGTGTATTCCCAGCACCATTTGTTAATAAGGCCATCTTCTCTCCAGCATATGGTTCTGGCTGAATGTATCTGAATGGCTGAATCAGATGACTGAAGTGACTGTTTTTGCATCCTGTGTTCTTGATCGTAGTACTTTCCCTGGCTGATAAAGAGTCTGTATCCTCTCTTCTGTTCCATGGATCTATGTGTCTTTGTGCTGGTGCCACGCTGATTTTTCACTGTAGCTGTACAACATAACTTGAAATACAGAATTGTAAAGTCTTTGTTCTTGTTGCTCAGGACTCCTTTTGCTATTTTGTTCTCTTCTGATTCCATGTGAATTTTAAGATTATTTTCTCTATTTCTATAAGAAATACTGTTGGGAGCCAGAGATTTAGCTCAGTGGTTCTGCCGCCTGCCTAGGTCCATGGTTTGATCCACAAATCACAAGGTCCCTGCTTTGATCCCGATAACTATATACAAAGATATGATATTGGGCATGGTGACTCATGCCCACTAGCAGTCAGTACCATACCCCACAATGCCCGGCATGGTGGCTCACACCTGTAATCTCAGCATTTGGGAGGCAGAGGCAGGAGGACTGCTGAGTTCAAGTCTTGCCTGGGCTACATAGTGAGCTCAGGGCCAGCCTGAACTACAAAGTGAGACCCTGTCTCAAAAAAAAAAAATGCTGTTGGTATTTTGATTGGTACTGTATTAAATCTATGTAATAGTTAACTGTATTTTCTTTCTTTCTTTCTTTCTTTTTTTTTTGTAATAGCAAAACACTGGTCCATTTTAGGCATACATAATGATAACACTCATCATAAGGAATTTACACCTGTACAAGGTATATCCCGTCCCTTTTTCCAATTACTTTTCTCCCCTCAAATTGACACCCCTCTTATATGCAAAAGCTTTGTTTTCATTCTTCCTTCTATTTTCACTGCCTTTCCTGTGTTGCTCAGAACTGTTTTCACTAGTCCAGGTCTCTTTTGGTTCCCAAAGAATTTTAGGATTGTGTTTTCTAATTCTATGATATACGCTGTTGGAATTTTGAGTGAGATTGGATAAATCTGTATAACAGTTTTGGAAGTACAGCCATTTTCACTATATTGATTCTTCCTTTCCAAGAACAAAAGATACCTTTTAATTTTCTGATATCCTCTTCAGTCTCCTTTTTCAAAGTACTGTAGTTTCAATGTAAAGGTCTTTTACTTTTCTTCGTTAGATTGATTCCTAGGTATTTCATTTTTGGGGTGCTATTGGGAATGGGTTGTTTCTGTAATTTCTTTCAGTTTATTATTCCTTTACAGCAATGCTATTGATTTTTGAGTGTTGACTTTGAATCTAGCTATGCCACTGAATTTGGTTACCAAATCCAGAAGTTTTTTTGGTGGAATTTTGGGGGCCTTCTATGTAAAATACAATGTCATCTACAAATAATGATAGTTTAACTTCTTCCTTTCTTATTCTTATTCTTTTTTTTTTTTTTTTTTGAGACGGTTTTTCTTTGTAGTTCAGGCTGGCTCCGAGCTCATTATGTAGCTCATGCAAGACCAGGAGGCAGAGGCAACTCAGCAATCCTCTAAATTGTTTATTTGAGCCCACTTTGTTTTCCTGATTTGGGTATCCTCCACTATAAATTTCTCTCACTGAACTGCTTTTATTACATTTTATAATTTCCAATATATTGTATTGTCATTATCATTTAATTGTACAAACTGATTTTTTCTTTAATTTCATCTTTGAACCATTGGTTGTTCAAGAGAGTGTTATTTAGTTTCTATGTGTGTATAAAGTTCTTATGGTTTCTTTCATCATTGATTTTGAATTTCATTGCACTATGCATGGGATAATTTCAGTTCTTTTCTTTTACTTAAGCATATTCTGTAAGCTAGCATGTGGTCTGTTTTGGAGAATGTTCCACATGCAGCTGAGAAGAATGTGTATTATGATTTGAGGTAGAACACTCAGAAGGCATCTATTAAGTCCATTTCTTTAGCAGTTTGGTTAAATTCTAATATTTCATTGTTGATTTTTTAATCTAGTTTGTCTATTTATGATACTGGAGTATTGAGGTCCCTGATTACAATTGTGTTAGTGCTTATTTGATTTTTCATGTCTGTTAATATTTGTTTTATATAGTGGGGGGCACTGCTATTTGGTGCATATATTTATGATTGTTATATCTTCCTCTTGGATTGTTCCCTTTACAAGGTGTTTGTTAATTTTTTTTTTTTTCAGACAGAGTCTCACTTTGTAGTTCAGGCTGGCCCTGAACTCACTTTGAAGCCCAGGTTAGCCTTGAACTCAACAATCCTCCTGTCTCTGCCTCCCAAATGCTGGAATTACAGGTGTCAGCCACCACGCCTGGCTGTTAATATTTGTTTCATATAGTCGGGGGCACTGCTATTTGGTACATATATCTTTATGGTTTTTATATTTTCCTCTTGGATTGTCCCCTTTGCAAGTATGTAATGACCTTCTTATTTCTCTGAATCAGTCTTGGCTTGAAATACACTGTGTCTACAAATAGTATTCCTACCCCTGCTTTTTTCCAGGTTGTATGGAATATTGTTTTCCATCCTTGGATCTTCAGTCTATGAATTTGGTTTTTTTTTTTTTTTTTTTTGCTTTTTGGAGACAGGGTCTCGCTTTGTAGTTCAGGCTGGCCCTGAGCTCACTATGGTGCCCAGGCAAGCCGCCGCAAACTCAGCAATCCTCCTGTCTCTGCCTCCCAAGTGCTGGGATTACAGGTGTGAGCCACCATGTCTGGCATTTATGAATTTGTTTTTTAATTAAATGTGTTTCTTGTATACATCATTTTGTGGGATCTTTGTTTGTTTGTTTCTTTTTTTCTCTCTTTCTCTTTTTTAGTTTTTTGAAAGAAGATATCGCTTTGTAGTTCAGGCTGGTCCTAAACTCACTATGTAGCCCAAGTTAGCCTCGAACTCACAGCAATCCTCCTGCCTCTGCCTCCTGAGTGATGGCATTACAGGCATGAGCCACCACACCCTACATTGTGGTGTGTGGTACCAGGGATTGAATTTGGGACTTTGTCCTTGCCAGGTAGAAGCCAGAACCACTGAGCTAAATCCCTGGCCTGGGATTTTATTTCTTGACCCATTCTGCCAGTCTGTTTCTTTTGATTGGTGAATTGAGACCATTAACATTGGTGGTTATAACTGAAATGTCTGTCATGTTATTTTCTTGTTGGGTTCCTTCTTTCTTTTTCTGTTTAATTTTTTACATTGCCAGTGGATTCATTTTGTTGGGGCTCAGGGAGTTTCATTGTGGAATATTCTTTGGAACACTTTGGTGCACTGGTGTGGTGGCCGTGAATTTCTTCATGGAAGTATCTTATTTTCATCAATTTTGAAAGATAGTTTTTCATGGTACATCAATCTGGGTAGGAGGGTTTTTTTTTTTTTTTTTTTTTTTTTTTTTTTTTTTTTTTTTTTTTTTTTTTTTTTTTTTTTTTTTTTTTTTTTTTTTTTTGTCTTCAGATACTTCACTCCAAGCTCTCCTTGCCTTGAGAATTTTTTTTTGGGGGGGTGGTATCAGGGATTGAACTAGGGCCCTTGTGCATCCAGGGTTGTTATGGTACCACTTGAGCTAAATCCTCAGCCCTACCTTGAGAAATTGTGTTGAAGTCTGCCTTGATTCTGATGGGCTTTCTTTTGTATGTGATTCCTTTCTTTTCTCTAACAGTTTTTAATATTCTGTCCTTGTGTTGTATTTCTGCAAGTTTGGTTTTTATATGCCTTGAAGATGATTTTTTTCTGTCATGGCTATACAACTACTTGCCATAAACAATAACAAGTATCAACCCAGGAATCAAATGTTAAAAAAAATAAAAATAAGATGACACTTATACAAGATGCACAACCCCCTTTGGTGACTGTCAACTCCCCAAAGGCAAAGCCTAGGGTCAAAGAGGTGGGACAATCTGAAAACCATTCACCTCAGCTCTCTCACGTAGTAACTGCAGAAGTAACAAAGCAGATGCATGGGGCTGTAGAAAAAATCAAAGCAGAAATAATTTCCCAAATAATACAGAGCTGTCACCAGAATGAAAGACATGCTTAGTGACTTAGTCCTATATGCCTCACTTATCTGCATATCAAATCCTTTGGGGAAGTACAGGAGCTTGAACTCAGGAACTCACACTTGTCAGGTAGGTGCTGTGCCACTGAGCTAAATTCCAGGTCCTGTGTGTCAAATTCTTTTTCCATTTTGGGGGAAGTTTTCTGCCATTACTTATGTGAACAGGTTTTTTCATTCGTGCTATCTCCTGCTTTTTCATTGACACCAGTCAAAGTTTTGTTATTCTTCTTTGTATCATCTAGCAGCTGCTGGATTGATTTCTTGTAGTCCCTTAGTTTTTTTTTTTTCTATTTTCAGTACTGGGGATTGACTCAGGCCCATGTGTGTCCAAGGTTGGCACGGTATCACTTGAGCTAAATCCCCAGCCCCCCCTTAGTATTTTTAAGAATTCTCTTTTCATGATCACTAATTGCAATCCTGTCTTCTGTACTTGATAATCTGTCCTCACACTGGCTCATTCTGCTGTGTATACTTTCAAAGGAGTTTTTGGTCTCCTAGATATCTATTTGAATCTGTCTAATGGATTCTACTTCTTTCCTATGCTGAGTGTTCATGGTATTCATCATGTTCCTGAGGGTCTCTATTTTTTTGGTATCTGTATCTGCTCTAGGGTCACTAAGCATGTCTTTCACACTGGTGACAGTGCTGTAGTTATCTGGGAAATTATTTCTGCTTTGACTTTTTTTTTTTTTTGAGACAGGGTCTCTCTTTGTAGTTCAGGCTGTCTCTGAGCTCACTATGTAGCCCAGGCAAGCCTTGAACTCAGCAATCCTCCTGTCTCTGCTTCCCAAGTGCTGGGATTACAGGCATGAGCCACCACGCCCGGCTCTGCTTTGATATTTTTTTTTCCAGAGTCTTGGCATCTGCTTTGTTACTTCTGCAGTTACCACATCAGAGAATCTAGGTGAATGGCTTTCAGATTGTTCCATCTCATGGGCCCTGGGCTTTGCCTTTGAGGAGCTGACAGTCACCAAAAAGAGTTGTACATCTTGTTTAAATGTCTTATTTTCTATTTTTTTTTTACATTAGCTTCTTGGGTTGGTACTTGTTAATTGCTTATGGCAAGTAGTTTTATTGCCAGCATTCAGAACCATTAGGAAATGACTACTTCTCATTTGTCTTCCAGGTGTAGCTGGCTTTTGGATTTCGAGTCTGTTCTAAGGTCCTGCCTCTTCAGTTTATTAGGGATGAGAAGGCCCTACCTGGCCCAGGTGCCAGTTCTTTGGCACTGCTCTATAGGTTTTTTTGTTTTTTTAAGACCCTTACTTACTCTCAGTTTTGGAATACCAGGAAGGACAATTTAGCACAATCCTGTCACTTTGGCTAAAGCAATACAATCAACAAGAATAGTAGCATCAAATACAGCCTAGAAAATGGCAACTAGTAACTCTTAACTTGCTACCTTTGAGCATATAAACTAGATTTGTGGTTATATAATGAAATCCAGAATAAATACAAAAATTGCATACAATAAGACTTTGATATGGTGATTTTACTCTTAGGATAAAAGACTTAAAAGGGGCTGTGGGTGAAAGAAATTGAAGAAGAGGAAGAGATCAGAGGCAAGACTGGAGGACAAATTTTAGGAAACTGGTGAAGACAGGTAGGAAAGAGAAAAGAAAATAATAATAACAAGAATAGAACAAAACACAACAAAAAAGTAGAAATTGTTTTGAAACAAAAAGAAAACACAAAACAAAATGATCCAGAAAGGAGAAAAATAGAAAGGAAAAAAACCCCACATACATCCAATTTAAGGTGTGTTTCTGCTGTCTCTGGTAAGCAGCACAGGCAAACAGAGTACAGAGACAAACTAATCCCAGCAAGCCAGCTGTAGCTTCGTGGTAGAGTAGTGAATAATCCCAGCCACCTGCCTTTGAAGTTCAGGTTGGTTTCTGGCTATGAAGCTGGGGCTAGATTCCATAAGCCTATAGCAGTCTGTGTACCTCCTGCTGGCCTGAGCAATATTCCCTGTCCTGCTGACTTGAACTCAGCACCCACGCTCAGTGGGGTCTGCCCATAGCTGTTCTGAGTTCTGAGCTCAGCTGGTCCCCCTCCAAGATGGCTACTGGTCAATCACTCTCTCCTGGGTGAGGTCTGAACCCGGATAATTCACCAGGTACTGCAGTTAGGTGCGTCTACTGCTCTATTCTACTGGTGTGTTTCCATGGAGGGCTCTGGGATTGACAGTCACCTGCTGTTCTTGCATCTTGAGTCTGGGTTCTACAGAGAGTGCTGCTTGCAACCTCCCTCCCTCCTCTGTGCTAGTCTTTCTCTTCATTCTCCCCATAGACTTCATTTCTTGCCTCAGATTCTTCTTGGGCCACAGGGACCCATTTTCCTCCTCCTCCTCTTTTCACTTCTGTATTCCAGTGTCAGAACACCAGATCTTGGAAAGGCTTTCTGCTGTTCACCACTCTGCCATCTTTCTGGAAGTTCTTCCATTTTCTTTTTGTTGTTGTTGTTGTTTTGCTTTTTGGGGTTTCTTTGAGACATGGTCTCACTTTGTAATTCAGGCTGGCCTTGAGCTCACTATGTAGCCCAGACAAGCCTCAAACTCAGTAATCCTCCTGCCTCTGTCTCCCAAGTGCTAGAATTACAGGAGTGAGCCACAATCCCCTGCACTGTGGTGTGTGGTACTGGGGATTGAACTCAGGACCTTCCACTTGCAAGGGTGATACCAGAACCAGTGAGCTAAATCCCTGGCCTAATTTTTCCTCTTTTAATGTGATATTGGAAGTAAGTTCATCATAAATAGCTTTTTTTCAGATTGAGATAAGATCCTTCTATACTTATTTTCTTCAGAGTTTTTATTATAAATAAATGTTAGATTTTGTCAAAGACACTGTATCTATTGAGATGCTCATGTGATGTATGACATATGATCCTTGCTTCTGTTTATGTGACATTAATTGATCTGTCTATACTGAGTCTTCTTTGAATCCCTGGAATGAAGCCTGTTTGGTCATGATATAGATCTTTGTAATGATATGTTGAGTTCTGTTTGCCAGTATATTGTTGAGTATCTTTGCGTCTCTGTTCATTAAAGAAATTTACCTGTAGTTTTCTTTTTCAGTTGAGTCATTCTGTGGTTTCTAGAGTCAAAGTAATGCTAGCTTCCAGTAGTAAGTTTGTCTGTGTTTCTTTGTTTTCAGTTTTACTAAGAGTTTGAGAAGTATTGGTATTATATTTTCCATGAAGTTCTTGTAGAATTCGGTGTTAATCTATTGGGTCCAGTGCTTTTCTTAGTTGATAAGTTTTTTTATTAATGCAGTTATTTCATTTGCTGTTATTGGATTATTAAAAGTTTTTATATCTTAATTTAGTATTGGTAATTTATATGTATCTAGGAATCTATGTCTTTTGGATTTTCCAATTTATTAGAGGATAGGTTTTCCAAGTAGTTACAAATAATTCTCTTGACTTGAGCAGTGTCTATTGTGATTTAACCTTTTTTCAGTTTTAGTTGTTTTAATTTGGATCTTTTCTTTTTTCACTAATATTGTCTATTTTGTTTATTCTTTCAAAAAGACAGCTCTCCAATTCACTAAGTCTTTGTATTGTTTTTATAGTCTCTATTTAATTTCTGATCTGGACTTCATATTTTTCTCCTTCTATTAGCCTTGGATTTGGATTGTTCTTGTTTTGTAGGACTTTGAAGTGTATTATTAGGTTATTTATTTGGAGTGGCTCTGTTTTTCTGATGTAAGTATTCACAGCTGTACACTTCCCTCATAAAACTGTTCCATAGGTTCTGGAATGTTGTGCTTGCATTACTGTTTGATTCTAGGAATTGTCAGATTTCTTTCTTGAATTCTTTTGTGACCAGTTGATTATTCAAGAATGAATTGTATAATCTCCACATATTTGCCTAATTTATATGGTTTCTTTTACCATTGGTTTCTAGTTTTATTGTATCATGATCTAATAATATGCATGGGATAATTTAGACTCTTGTATTTATTTATTCATACATTATGGGCTAATATGCGGTCTATTTTGGAGTAAGTTTCATGTACTGAAGAAAAGAATGTATACTCTGTTGGTGTTTGGTGAAACACTGTAGATACTTACTAAGTTTTTTTTTTTTTTTTTTGAGACAGGGTCTCGCCCTATAGGTCAGGCTGGCCCTGAGCTCACTATGTAGCTCTGGCAAGTCTCAAACTCAGCAATCCTCCTGCTTCTGCCTCCTAAGTGCTGAGATTACAGCGGTGAGCCACCAAGCCCAGCATCTGTGATATGTGGTACTGATTGCTGGTAGGTGTGAGCCACCATGCCAATATTGTTGTACATGGTTACTGGGATGGAACCAGGGACCTTGTGCTTGCTAGGCAGGCACTGGAACCACTGAGCTAAATCTCTGGCCCCACTAAATTCATTTTTTGAAGGTATGATTCAACTGATATTTCTTTTCTAACTTTCTTGTCTATTAAAGTATTAAGATTTCACTATAATTGTATTGATATTTATGTGAAATTTATATTCAGGATTGTTACATGAAGTGATCGTGCTGATATTTTATCTCTATATGTTTATAATTGCCCCTTTTTCTCGTTGAGTTATTCCCTTATTCAATACATAGTGACTTTTTCTTTTGTTTTTGGCACCAGGAATTGAACTTAACCTCATGATTGCCCAGCAGTCACTGTGCTGCTAAATTCTGACCCAGAATGTAGCAACCTTTGCCTCTTCTGACCAGTTTTGTCTTGAAGTCCACCTTGTTTGAAAATAGGATAATTATTACTTCTCATTTTCTATCCTTTGACTTTTAGTCTGAATTTCTCTTTTGATAAATTTGTTCTTGTATACAGCAAATTGTTGAGTTTGGTTTTTTAAAGCTAATCTGGCAATCTATTTTTTGATTAGGGAGTTAAGACCATTCACATTGAGATTGCATTTTTTTTTTTTTTTTTTGAGACAGGGTCTCACTTTGTAGTCCAGGCTGGCCCTGAGCTCACTATGTAGCCCAGGCAAACCTCGAACTCAGCAATCTTCCTGCCTCTGCCTCCCAAGTGCTGGGATTATAGGCGTGAGCCACCACGCCTGGCACTGTGGTATGTGGTATTGATTGCTGGTGGGCGTGAGTCTCCACGCCAAGCATTGTATGTGGTTACCAGGGATCGAACTCAGGACCTTGCGCTTACGAGGCAGGTGCCGGAACCTCTGAGCTAACCCTCTGGCCTGGAACCTCTGAACTAACCCATCAATATTTTTATTGATGATATTTTTTCCTCTTTGTTTAACTGCACAACATACTGATGTACTTACTCTACTGTACATTTTTTTTTTTGCTTTTTGAGACAGAGTCTTGCTTTGTAGTTCAGGCTGGCCCTGAGCTCACTATGGTGCCCAGGCAAGCCGCCGCGAACTCAGCAATCCTCCTGTCCCTGCCTCCCGAGTGCTGGGATTACAGGCGTGAGCCACCACGTCCGGCATTGTCTACCGTACTTTTTGGCATTATTGGCTTCATTGTCTGTTTCTAGAAGATTCTTCAAAATTTTTTGGAGTGCCAGTTTGGTGGTCATGAATTTCTTAAAGTGCTCTTTGTCATGCGAAAGCTTTAGTTTTCAACAATATTGAAAGGTGATTTTGCACATTATTTTAGTCTTGGCTAGAAGTTTATTTCTTTTAGGGCTTGAAACAAGTTCATTCCAATCTCTCCTGGTCTTCAATGTTTTCATTTTTATTTGGTATCTGGGATTGAACTCAGTGTTGTCCAGTTGGACTGGTTACTGTACCGTCTCCGTTGTCCAATGGCCTTGGGAGGGTGAATGGGGATGCAGAGTCACAACTCCCAGACTCCAGGTTGGTCCAGAAGCTTCCCTGTTTATTATGGAAGTTACAAGCATTTATATAGGGTGGCTTGGGATGTGATTGGTTGAGAGGGCAGGAGCAGTGCTTTTGGCAGGGTGTGATTGGACACAAGGGTGGAAGTAGCATATAGCAATATATGATTAGTTTGCATCACCTGCATCATTTGTGGTGCTGTGGCTTCTTAAAGGCCTACTGTATCTATTCATCTACCAGGAAAGGGTGGGGGAGAGAGAGAGAGAGAGGGAGGGAGGGGAGAGAGGGAGGA
>PVIC010057484.1:0-10668 GCA_004025085.1 Thryonomys swinderianus
CCATCACAATTTTTTCTTTGCCCTCATTACTTACTCCTACCCACCCCCTTTTCCCTTAGGATATTTTCTATTTTACAATGTCTATCATACATTCTAAGATTTGTTTACATTTTCAGTTTCTCATACCAGTAAAAAGATATGGTATTTACACATCTGTGACCTATTTTTCTCACTTATGAGTATGTCCTCAAGATATGTCTATTTGAGTATGAATGACTCAAATAAATTTAAAATTTTTTGTCATTTCTAGTTTCATAACATGAAGCAGTGTGACAGGAACCATCAAGTAGCTCTTATAGCAAATGTCACTGGAGAATTTCTGTTTTTTTTATGTGAGGAAGACATTTTAAAAAATTTCCTGAATCATTAGGTTTCCGAATTCCATCACTTTCTGCTGTTTGCTATTGCTTCATCTGATGATGGGAAATGAGAAGTGAAAACAGGTCTCTGGTTCACACCTCTGTTACAATGGAGCCACAGCTCACTGACTTTTAAAATAGTTCTAAGACAAAATATTTTATTTGGATGTATGTGAACAGTGAAAATATTTCTATTGAAACTGTCTGTGAAAAAACATTCTAGATATGAAACATCTGTTTTTGGTCATTTCTAGTTAAAGACTAATATTTGCACAGGGCAGAGAAGCCTGTGGCAGTATCATGTGGTTCTAAGTACAGTATTTCCATGATGCAGTATTCCTGAAGGACAGGGTAGAAGTGTTCACCCCATTAACATAGCTCAAACATTCCCAACATAGTTGCGAACATATATATCTGAAAATAAAGACCCTCATTTCCTTTTTTTCTTTTTGGTAGTGTATGGAGCATTTCCATAGGGTAGTTAGACATAGTTAGAGAAACACCATAGAGGCTCAAGATTAGGGTTAAAGAATCAAGGCAAACAGGAATATTGAACTTAGTATCTTTCAGATGAGGCCATTGCCAACAGCAATTATCTGTGTCAAGGTAAAGATGACCAAAACTTGTGCTGCTGACTTTGGCGTGGGGTGCATAGTCCTCCAGTCACTTCCTTTGCAGAGCAAGGTGGTCAAAACTTTACACACTCAAGTCCAACTTTCTCTGTGCTGAATACTAGAGCTCAAAGCCTTAGCATCAAACCTAAGGGTGTTCTATCTTGGCTCCACAACTGGAACCACCTAGGGAGTATCATTTCTGATGTCTATTTCTCATCCCCAGGCATTTTGATTGAACCTTTCTCAGGAATGATCTGGGGACTCTAAGGATTTAAAGTGCCCCTGGTGGCCACTATGCAGTCCGGAGTTTGTGCCCCAACTCTTGGGGCTCCTCTCTCCCTCTCTCAAGATACTTCTCCCGAATCCTGACTTCTCTGATCATTCAATTCTTTCTTTCTCCCCAGAGTCCCTATGTCAGCCCCTTTTCAATTTGGATCCTTTTGGCCATAGTGAACGTCTCCAGTCTCTTGAATCTTAGAAATTATGGAACAAATTGTATTCCTTAAAATTCATGTAGAATTCATAACACACAGTAACTCAGTACATCATTATTATACTTTAGAGTCTTTAAGAGATAAAGTAAAATGAGTTTGTGTAAATGTACCCTAATCCAACATGAATAGAGTTCTTGTGAGAACAGATGAATGGGTACTATGTTACAATTAGACAGGAACAAAGTGTTCTGGAGTGCTACTGCACAAGGCAGTGACTACACATAACCATAATGTACTATACATTTCAAATTAATAGGAGAAAAGATTTAGAAAGTTCTCACCATAAGTAAATGACAAATCTTTCAGGAAAGTATGTGCAACCCAATTTAAACACTCAGTAATATATAGACAAACAGATATCAAAACTTTACATCATAACCCAATAGTATATACAGTTTTCATGGGTATTTTTTTTTTTTTTGAGACAGAGTCTTGCTTTGTAGTTCAGGTTGGCTCTGAGCTCACTATGTAGCCCAGGCAAGCCTGGAACTCAGCAATCCTCCTGTCTCTGCCTCCCAAGTGCTGGGATTACAGGCATGAGCCACCACGCCCGGCACTGTGGTATGTGGTATTGATTGCTGGTGGGTGTGAGTCTCCACGCCCAGCATTGTATGTGGTTTCCGGGGATCGAACTTAGAACCTTGCACTTGTGAGGCAGGCACCAGAACCTCTGAGCTAACCCTCCGGCCCTTCATGGGTATTTTTTCAGTACTGAGGATCAGTTTAAAATTTTAAAATAGTTTCAAAATTCATTCATTCATTCATTCATTCATTCACTCATTCATTTTGGAGGTAGGGTCTTGCTTTATAGTTCAGGCTGGCCCTGAGCTCACTATGTAGCCCAGGCTAACCTCGAACTCACAGCAATCCACCTGCCTCTGCCTTCCAAGTGCTGGGATTACAGGTGTGAGCCACCACACCTGGTTTTGTGATGTGCATGCTGATTGGTGGGATTATGGGCATGGCAGGATTGTAGTATGTGGTACCAGGGTTCAAATTCGGGACCTTGCACTTGTGAGGCAGATGCCAGAATCACTGGGATAAATTCCCAGTCCAAAATTCTTTTAAGAGAGAAGATTAGAACATAAATATATATATATGGAAGGCCATTTGCAAGCAGAGATATATAGTTATCTATGATGCAAGGGGAGAGGCCTCAGAACAAATCCATCCTGTCAACCCCTTGACCTTGGACTTCCAGGTTGTGAGGAAGTAAATTTCTGTTGCTTAAACCACCCAGTCTGTGGTACTTTATCTGGTAGTCTGAGTAGACTAAGATGTGTTCCTACTGTCTAGGATGCATTGTGAGCCATGGTCCCTCTCCCTGGAAGTGAGCCCACTGGAGTAAAGACTTCATTATCTAAAAGAACATCTACACAGAGAGGAACATCACAAAGCTACGAACAGTGATACTAATGGATTGAGTTTTACACATTGATATAAAATTTGATGAAATCTCATTTAAATTATAACTAAAAACTATTGAATCTTTTGTGTACTTCAGTACCTTAAAAAACAGACAAATTATACAAATATGGTTTTAAAACATACTTACCACTTAAACTATTTGTATTAGTATTCCTCTTGCTGGACATGTCACCCAACACTCACAACTGCCTTCAAAGAAAGACAGGTTTAATTTGGCTCACATATTAAAGGATTCAGACCATGGTTAGCTGGTTCCATGGCAGAAATATCATGGCAGAAGGGCATGGTAGAGTAAAGCTGCTTAGTTTATGGTTGCTGGGAAGCAGAGGTGGGGATGAGTACCAGAGAGGAAGGGTGAAGGGACAGATTCAGGCCCCAAGGTCACACCCCCATTACCTGATCTGGACACACCCAGAAATGTGCTCCATTAATCCCCAGGTGGTTGCCAAAGCTAACAAGTTGACACTCTATCTTCTTAACCACCAACTTTTCAAATATCAACTACTATGTTTATAGTACTTACTTGGACTTTATTTGTTCCTTAAAGTTGTTTCATTCTTTCCTGAGGATACAAATGAACTTATTTTGATTTCTTCCTAATGTTTTAGTGAATAACAGCTTATTTGATACCCTCTTGGCAACACTCTCACCAGAATCCAAATTTGCTCCATTTCTGGATTTAAGACTATTTTCTGATTGAGGTACAAAACCAGTTTTTACTTGTGAAGCAATTGAAAGCAGGACAAACATCAGGATGTTGAACTTTTTTTGTATTATTTTGTTATGAGGTTATTTGTACTTTTTAAGGCCAGTCTTTTCTCTAAGTCTTAGTTTGTTTCCAGAAATAAAGAATTTTTAATTCACACTTGCCCAAAATCATGTAATTTTCCTATTTTGTGATAGACTGGTTTGGTCTATTAGGGCTACAAATAACAAATGTATTTCTTTATACATATACATATTTCATATATATGTATAAAGAATATATATAAATATATAGAGAATGTATAACATATACATTATATATTATATATAAGAATATATATAATATACATTCTTTATCTATATATACCTATATACATATATAAAGAATATATATATATGTATTCATATATATGTGTGTGTGTGTATGTGTATATATATATGGATTCTTCCATAAGGAAGATCTTCTCTTTTTTCCCACACTGTATTTATTAAGTTATTTACTGATATCAATATAGCTTCATAACTTTAAAAAATAAATGTTGTGTATATTTACAACATGTTAAGGGATAACTATAGATAATGAAGTAGTTACTATAGTAGAATAATATATCCACTAACTTTCAGTTACTTTTTTGTGTCAAGAGCAACTAAAATTCACTTATGTAACCCCCCAAAAAATTACTAATAAAATTATCGGCTCCTATCTTCACATTGTATATCAATATCCACACTAGTGTTTTGTTACCAGGAGTGGAAAGTCCAGTGTTTCATTACCTAGGAGTGAAGTGTATGTACTTCGCAATGCCCTGTTGGACAGTTAGAAAATGTATCATCTAAGAATACAATACTGAACCCTCTCATATTTGGATATTGCCACTAACTCTGTGTGCTGTTATTCAGTTATTCTACACATTCTGTTAGTTCATTAATCAGAAGCTTATATGCCTTCACAGATTCCAGTTGTTTCAATTAAACTTAATATTGTCTTTTGGTGGTCTTGGCCACTCATGCATGGAACCTTTCATTTTGAGCAGATTAAACAGATAGAATGGTAACCCTTCTTTCTTGGCTGATCTTGAACATCTTTGGTGAGTCTAACAGCAGACACAATCAAAACAGACTATGATGGCTTGGATGTAGTTCAATGCTGCTGTACCTGCCTGGCAAGTCCAAAGTCTAAAGTTCGATTTCTGGTACTAGGAAAAAAAAAGACACAGGATGAGACCAGCACAAGCTGGGTTGCTTTGGAGGAATGTACAACAAAACCTGACCCAAAGTTGGTTGAGAGCTCTCTTTGTGCTTACAATGATATTTATGAAACAAAAGCCTTTGACTATCTATTTACTTGCACCAAAATTTATGCTCTGATTTTCTATATGTTTTATATACGCTGTTTCTTTTAATTTAGCCCTCAAAATAATCTTTTGAGGTAGGTATTATTTACCTTATTATATAGATCAGGGAACGTCAACTTGGTGAGATTAATATCCAGCAAGTAGTATGGCAGGAATTTTAATCTGAAAGTATCTAACTAAATGGTGAGCTCTTTGTTTTTTACTAAGCTAACTTGGACATTAGTATATATAATATACATACTGAAAATGCGTTTGTCATAAATGTATTACTTGATGAGTTGTCACAAAACAAATAATTTGTATAATCATTAAGCAAATCAGTAAATAGGATGTTATCAGCATCCCAGAAGCATTCCTCATGTCTCCCTTAGGTCAGCAACCCCTGATGCCCCCAACTAGCCACTATCATGTCTTCTGATGCTAGGTATTAGGCTTGCCCACATTACCTTTATATAAACAATCATACAGTTTGCACATTTTTGTGCCTAACTTCTCTCATTAAACATTTTCTGGGAGATTCTTTCCTGATTTATCATGCAGCAACAGTGCATTTATTTTCATTAATGTATAGTATTTCATTGCCTGAATGTAAGGTAAATTATTTTTCCTTCTGCTATAGCTGGGTACCCGCAGGCTCTTTTGAAGGTATTTTGATACAAAAATGGAAACATGTTTTTGCTGTATGCCTATGGACAGAATGGAGAGCTCATAAGGTATGGGGAGGTTCAGTTTTAGATTTTATAAACATTACCTCAAATCAGCAGGTACATGATATCAACATGACTATTAGCAAAGCTAGCTTTGACCAACTTATAAGGTGAAGATTTTTTTCCTTTCCATACTCTATCCATTAGAAGCAAGTCACCAACTCCAGCCACATTCAAAGGAGAAAGGCATTAAGCTCTGCCTCCTAGAGGAGGAAACATAGAAGACTTTATATGCTCATGTTAAACAAGCACTGTAATTTACAAATATTTCAGGAGAGATACCTTGAAATCATGCAAACCCACTAATTATCCTACCAATGCCATCCATAACTCATTAGTAAATCTCGTTTACAATAGTTGTTATTGTGTGATTCTAGATTGGGTTTTATTTTCCTCATTCCTTCTACATTTAATATTTCTAAGAAGTAAGAAAAGTCTGTCACTTCTTCATTTATGTATGTATTAGCACAAAGCTAGGAATGTTTATTTGGGGAATTATTCTTCAATATTTAATTTTGCTCAAATTATATACTTTGGCTACTGGAATCTCTCTGTTGGTTCCTGTGAGATACACACACACACACACACACACACACACATATTGTATATTTTATATATTACATATATAATATATATATAAAATCACTGATATTTGTTGTTCTTCTTTATCAGCTTTATTGAGGTAAGGAATTGAAGTTATCCCTTGTATACTATCAGACCATAGTGCCTTAAAATTGGAGCTGAATAACAAAAGGAATTCCAAGACCCTCACGAACACATGGAAATTGAACAACACTCTGCTGACCAACCAATGGGTCACAGAAGAAATTAAGTAGTTTTTACAATTAAATGATAATCCAAGTACAACTTATAGGAATTTATGGGATACAATGAAAGCAATTCTACAGGGGAAATTCATAGCAGTGAAGGCCTACACCAGGAAAATAGAGTAAGCTCAAATAAATGACCTAATGCTGAACTTCCAACTACTAAAAAAGAGGAGCAAGACCAACCCAGAGCTTGTAATAGGAAGGAAATTATAAGAATCAGAGCAGAAATTAATTCAATGGTGACTAAGAGAATGATACAAAATATCAACAAATGTAAGAGTTGGTTCTTCAAAAAGATAAACAAAATTGACAGACCCCAAGCCAAACTTATCAAACAAAGGAAGGAAAAGGCTCATGTCCATGCTATTGGGAATGAAAAGGGGGAAGTCATCACAGATCCAGTGGAAGTCCAGCAGATAAAAAACACCTACTTTGAAAATTTGTACTCCAATAAAACGGAAAATGTAGAAGAAATGGATAGATTCTTAGACACATATGAACTTCCAAAGTGAATGAAGAGGATATAAAAATGCGAAATCCCCCATTATCAATCTATGAAATAGAAAATGTAATAAAAAATCTACACAGTCCTGAGGATCAGTGGAATATATTAGAAGATTCAGAAATGACTCCAGACACACTAAGCCACCTCATCTTTGACAAAGGAGCCAAACATCCTCAGTGGAGGAAAGACAGCCTCTTTAACAAATCGTGCTGGAAAAACTGGACTTTAACCTGCCAAAGACTAAAGCTAGCTCTATCTCTTTCACCATGTACCAAACTAAAACCAAAGTGGATTAGAGACCTAAATATTAAAACAGAAACTAAACCTGCTGCAAAACAGGTTATGTAGTACTCTTGATATTGGCTTAGGGAAAGATTTTATGAACAAAAGCACTATAGCACAAGAAGTAACAGAAGAAACCAACAAATGGGATCTCATCTTTTAAGTTTCTGTACAGCAAAAGAAATCACCAGCAGAGAGAAAAGACAACCAACAATACAGGAAAAAATTTTACCAGCTGTTCGTCAGGCAAAGGGCTACTATCTAGAATATATACAGAGCTTTAAAAAAATTAGCCCCTCCCCCAAATTTAAAGACCCAAGTCAAAAATGGGCATCTGAAACGAACAGACACTTTTCAGAGGAAGATGTAAAAGCAGGTAAGAAGTATATGAAGAAATGCTCAGTGCCGGGCGTGGTGGCTTACGCCTGTAATTCCAGCACTCGGGAGGCAGAGACAGGAGGATTGCTGAGTTTGAGGCTTGCCTGGGCTACATAGTGAGCTCAGAGCTAGCCTGAACTACAAAGCAAGACCCTGTCTCAAAAAAATAAAAAAATAAAAAAAAAAAGAAAAAAAGAAATGCTCAATGTCACTGGTCATCAAGAGATGCAGATGAAAACAACACTGAGATTTCATCTCACGCTACAAAGAATAGCTGCTATTTTGAAATTAGCCAGCAACAAATACTGGTGAGGCTGTGGAGAAAAAGGAATCCTTCTCCACTGTTGGTGGGAATATGGATTGGTACAAGCACTATGGAGATCTGTGTTGAGATTACTCAGAAAACTAGGATTAGAGGTCTCATTGACCCTGCTATTCCCCTGCTGGGGATATACACTGTAATTCACATCATAATGACACATGTGCTCCCATGTTCATAACAGCTCAGTTCACGATAGCTAAATCTTGGAAACAACCCAAATGTCCATCAATTCTAGACTGCATGAAGAAGATGTTTTTTTTAAACAAAAATTATTATTCTGTCATAAAAAATGATAATTTTGAGTCACTTATACTCAAATGGATGTACCTTAAGGACATACTCATAAGTGAAATAAATAGGTCACAGATATGTAAATATCATTATCTTTTCTCTGGTATTAGAAACTAAAGATGTAAATGAGTTCTAGAATGCATGACAGGTATTGTGAAGAAGTAAATATTCAAGGGGAAATGGGGTTTAGGGGTAAGTACTGAGGGAAAAGAAAAAAGTGATGGTAATTAAAGGAAACAAAGCTTGTGCATATAGGGGTAGGGAGTTGTAGGGTGGATGGGGGAAGGGGAAAAATTAAAATTAAATCATATCATATATTGGTACAAGTTCTCAATTTTGAGCATAATCATGATGTGTACATATGATGTACCAATAAAAGTTCAAGTAGAAAAAAAATGAACAGTAGTATGAAGGTAATACATGAGAGAAAGGGAGCATGGCTGGGTGAGAAATGGACCACTAGGTAAGAACACAACTGGACGGCCAGGAATGGAGCTCAGCCATGCAGTGCCTGCCTGGCAAACCTGAGGCCATGAGTTTGATTCCTGGTACCATTTAAACAAAACTTGGACAGCAAGAAAGTTAAGAAAAGAAAAACAAAGTGTTGTTGCTGTTGTTGTTATTGTTGCTGTTAAGAACAGAAAAGGCTATTATTGGGGAGTTTTGCTTAGTTATGTTTTGAGGACAGACAACTCTTGGAATCCACAAGATTGCTTTCATGGGGCCGGAGGGTTAGCTCGGTGGTTCCGGCGCCTGCCTCGCAAGCGTAAGGACCTGAGTTCGATCCCCGGTTACCACATATAATGCTGGGCGTGGTGGCTCACGCCTGTAATCCCAGCTCTCGGGAGGCAGAGATGGGAGGATTGCTGAGTTCGCGGCGGCTCGCCTGGGCACCATAGTGAGCTCAGGGCCAGCCTGAACTACAAAGCAAGACCCTGTCTCCAAAAAGCAAAAAAAAAAAAAAAAGATTGCTTTCATGACCATCTCACAGACACCAAAATCCAGATGCTCAATTCTTTCTATAAGATAATGTAGCATTGCATATAATCTACTGTATCTTCCTAATTACTTAAATCATCTCTTAAATACTTTTAATATCAAATACAATGTAAATGCTAGGCAAATAGTTATTATACTATTTCCTTAGAAAATGAAAAGAAAAAAGTTTGTAGTGCTCACCGGTTTGGAAATTTTTTTAAACAATTTTTTAATCGAATTCTTTATTGGTACTTTTTATATACAGCTCACAATCACACTCAACATTGAGGAATGTGTACCAGTGTATGACACAAGTTAATTCTCATTTTTACCCATATCTCTACCCACCCCACAACCCCCTTACCCCTATATACATCTTAACCTACATTTGGTTGAATCTGCAGATGTGAAGCTCACTGATACAAAAGAGTAAATGATATTTGCAGGTCTTGTCCTGACTGACCAGGGTTTTTCTCCATAAAGAATAATGATTCTAATTTCCAAAGGAAATTTGGTGTGGGAATGTAATGAGGGGAAGGAATAAATATGATTCTGAAAGGAAATAAAAGAGCATGTACATAGAGGGTGGGGAGGTGTGGGTGGGTGGGGATATGGGTAAAAATGAAAATTGACTTATGTCATATATTGACACAAATTCCCCAATGTAATGTGTGATTGTGAGATGTATATAAATTGTACCAATAAATAATTCAATTAAAAAAAGAATAATGAGTCTGAAAGGGGTGTACCTTCACAGTCATAAGTGAAATGAATAGGTCACAGATCTGTAAATATTGTATCTGTTCTCTGCTATAAGAAACTGAAGATATAAATGAGCTCCAGAATATATGGTAGATATTGTGAAATAGAAAATATTCAGAGGGAAATGGGGTATAGGGTAAGTAACAAGGGTAAAAAAATATGATAGTAATAAAAAAAGGGAAACAAAGCTTATGTATACAGGCATGGGGGTTGTCAGGTGGGTGGGAGAACAGGAAAAATGAGAATTAAATTGTGTCATATGCTGGTGCAAATTCTTAATATTGTATGTGATCAGGATGTGTATATGTAATGTACCAATAAAGATACAAATTTTTTAAAAACACCCAGAGAAGACTCAGCAGAGGGTAGCAAAAAGCTATGCAAAATTCAGCAGACAGGAGTGCTTTGAAAACAAATCAAGCTATACTTGGAGTCACCAGAAAGAAGAGGAAAGAAAAAAAAATATTAGAGATTCCAGATGGACTCTGGCCCAAGAGAGTACTTTTCTTTTGGACTTCTGCTTTTCAGGATGGTGAGAGAATATACTGTCTTGTCTTAAACCATGAAGTCTGTGGCAATTTGTTGCGACAGTATCAGGAAACTAAAACATGTTCAAGAGTAGATTTATTGGGCTGGAGATTTAGCTCAGTGGTCCCAG
>PVIC010057485.1:0-10616 GCA_004025085.1 Thryonomys swinderianus
TGCCTCCCGAGTGCTGGGATTACAGGCGTGAGCCACCACGCCCAGCATTGTGGTATGCGGTGTTGATTGTTGGTGGGTGTGAGTCTCCACGCCTGGCATTATAAGTGGTTACTGGGGATCGAACTCAGGACCTTGAGCTTGCAAGACAGGCACCAGAACCACTGAGCTAACCCTCTGGCCCTAATTTTTAGTTTTTTGAGATAGGGTCTCGCTTTATAGTTCAGGTTGGCCCTGAACTCACTATGTAGCCCAAGTTAGTCTTAAACTCACAGCAATCCTCCTGCCTCTGCCTTGCAAGTGCTAGGATCACAGGCCTGAGCCACCATGCCCAGCATTGTGTTATGTGGTACAAGGATCAAGCTTGAACCTTGTACTTGGCAGGCAGACACCGGAATCACTGAGCTAAATTCCTGGCCCAAAACTGATTTATTTTTTTGAAACAGGGTCTCACTATGTAGTTCAGTCTGGCTTTGAAGTATGCAGCCCAAGGTGGCCTTAAGTTTTGGCAGTTCTCCTATCCCAAGCTCCTAAATGCAGGGATTAATTATAATTTTGGGGGATGCAGAAATTCTCCCTTATATGCTGTTTCATTTCTGTATCTTTTTTTTCTCTTTTTTTTTTGGGGGGGGGGTATGGGGATTGAACTCTAGACCTTCTCACTGTGCTACATCCCCAACTCTTTATTTTTTATTTTGAAAGAAGATCTTGCTACATTGCTAAATTGTCCAAGGTAGGTTTGGCTTGCTGCTCCTCCTATCTCATCTTCCCAGAGTGCTGAGTTATAGGCACAGACCACCTTCCATAGCTAAAAGTTGAATTTTTTTTTTTTTTTAGATAGGGTCTCACTATGTGGCCCAAGCCGGCCTCAAACTTAACGGCCATCCTCCAGCCTCTGCTTCCTAAGTGCTGGGATTATAGGTATGTGCCATCGCATAGTGCTAAAAGTTGAACAATTTTATCCACTATTAACTTACTTTTTCTAACTGCTGTGGTGAAATCTGCATGCAAATAGCAATACTGGGACTTCCAATAGGTTCTTCTAGAGAAAGATAAAAGGGAAAGAAAAAAGCAATGATTTGAAACAGTATTTGGAATTTTTAAAAGGTCTATGGAATATTAAAGGAAATAAATATGATGATAAACATTTCTATCCCTCTCACAAAAATATTTTTTAGAAACACCTGGAGACCTCTTCATCAAGTAAATCCCAGATGAGCCTTTAGAGAACTTGTATCATTCTATATAATTCCATGTAGAGCTCTGAGACTTTCTGCTTTAAGGATGGCTACCAGGGAGAGGTTCATAGAATCAGTTCACAGGAATTAAGAGCCCCCAAATTCTTCCATAGGCAGGGCAAGAGACCAAAAACTGTAAAACAACTACTAACATAAAATGTTCCTGACTTCTTGGTTTTATTAAAAAATAAGTTACCAGTTAATACATTAAATCATTCATAGACAAAATACTATTTCAATTTTTAGTTCTAAGTTATTGTAAACACAACAACTTAGATATAAGGCTAAATAAGTTATTTCAGACAATATCATTCACCAGTTTCAAATAAAGCCAGAGAAAGATGATCTACATCAACTGACCTTCACAGTCTGATATGTGCATATCCATTTCTTCCTGTGTAAACATTTCTACTTTTAAAAGATTCCCATTGGCATCTGGAAATTCTTTTTCAGTACTATGAGTGATGGAAATAACTTCATCATTGATTTTTTTTATTTCAGGATTTTCTGCTTCATTTGATACTCTACTGACAAAAATATAGCAAGTATAATTACAACTCATTCTTGGATACAATTCCAACTTTTGATTTTGATTTCATTTGATTCCAATTTTTGGAAGTGACAAACATAATATTCAGATTTACCAAGTCTTTCCTTTTTTACATTTCTGCTTCAAAGAAGTTCAGCAAATGGTCATTCAATGTTTTCTAGTTTTCAAAGCCTAGAATAATTTCACTTTACCTAAAATTATCACCCTCACAAAGGAATTTTCACACTGTGTTTTTGCCCTGGTATTTACTTTAGTTTGTACACTGAATGTCCCCAAAGAGTCAAACGCTAAAAACTTCATCTACAGGGCAGTCCTACTGGGAGGGGTTAGAGCCTTTGAACACTAGGCCTTGAAAGAGGTCCTCACATCATCGGGGGTTGTCTTTGAAGGCGAAAAGTGGGATCCTGCCCCTTCCTCTCTGTTTTGTTTGGAGGAGTGTTTTTATTCCACTGTTCTACTATCATGAAGTGCTGCCTCACCACAAGCCCAAAGCAACAAGGTCGGTGAATTATGGAGTTGGAACCTCTAAAAATACAGGTCAAAAACCCTTTTTGTGTAAGTCGGTTGTTGTATGTACTTCATTATAGAGGTGGAAAGCTGATTAACACAGTATTCAAAGATAGGTTACTCCTACTACTGCTTCATACATAAAAATGGATGAGGTGGCTCACGCCTGTAATCCCAGCACTTGGGAGGCAGAGACAGGAGGATTGCTGAGTTCAAGGCTTGCCTGGGCTACATAGTGAGCTCAGGGCCAGCTTGAACTACAAAGTGAGACCCTGTCTCAAAAAAAAAAAAAAAAAAAAGATGAAAAGATTAATTCAACTCATGTCATGGGAAGTGATACAATAAAGTGGTCTCAGGATGAATTAGCTCCTCTCTCAGAAGACATCAGCTAGACCAACAGAAGAAGTATAACTCAGAATGAATTATTAAAGAACTTCAGAAATCTCATTTCCTAACTGGGGATACGACTAGAAGAGTGCTTGTATACCACAGGCATGGCCTAAAGTTCAATCCCCTGCACAAACACAAAAAGAAAGCTCCCTCAGGTACAAAGAAACGCACATTCCTTTAATTTCCAAGGCTTCAATTCTTCACATTAATCTAAACACTAATAAATCTCTATTGCAATTGCAGATAGAAATAAAAACTCACCTAAAGACATTTTGACTAAATTCACTCCAGCCATTACTTTCCTCAGTTCCACCTTGAGGTGCCTCTGCCGTTGAACAGCCAGCATCAGTGTTGCTGGCCCTCTGGATACTCGGTTTAATCTGAAACACAGCATACTGCTTGTTTAGCACCTAAAAAACCAAATTATTGCATTTTGTATTCATTATTGGACAACTTTCTTGTACATTATTAAATTATTCAAGATTTCTGTAAACTTCTAATTTTATTTATCAAGTATTTACAGCATTTATACAACTCAATTTGTACTGCTGAAGCAACAATCAAGTTTTTATTCTATCTGGAAAAAGCAAATCTGACTTCTTACAAAGTATATAAAAGAGATCATCCTGCCGGGCATTGTGGCTCACGCCTGTAATCCCAGCACTCAGGGGGCAGAGACAGGAGGATTGCTGAGTTCGAGGCTTACCTGGGCTACATAGTGAGCTCAGGACCAGCCTGAACTACAAAGCGAGACCCTGTCTCAAAAAAAAAAAAAAAAAAAAAAAAAAAAAAGAGATCATCCTTCCAAGTTGATAAGGTATATCATCGTTGTCCAGGCCACACAATAACAATTAAAAAGTGTTTTCACTGCACTTGTCTTTGTTACTATAAGGACATTTACTAGGTATTTCAAAATGACATAAAATGTTATTTCAAAAGGAACAAAAATATATGTAGCTAAAATATAAGAGATGGATTTCTTTGTTATTACTTGTAAGTTTATGGTTGTTTTTCCTAGAAATACAAATTGCAAAGACAACAAATATCATAGTATCACATAAACTGTCTACCTGAAGATAACAGAACTGATCACCAAAAAAGGAAAAGGAAAAAAAACCCCATAAAACCAAAAATATTAAACAAATGTCACAGCACACGCAGTCTTATATTCTTCAACCTATAAAAAACGAGCCTAAGGCACTGTCTGTTGATGACAGAAAAGAAGGACTAGCTAATCAGAATTACTCCCCTACTGGCACTCATCTGCTTTTCTAGTTGGGGTTTCCAACATTTTTTGGAACTTGGAATCCTCCTGCCTTTTCTTACAGAGTGCAGGAATTACAGGTATATGTTAACCACACTGAGTTCCCTTTTCTTTTTTTATAAACACTTATTAAACCTCCAAACTTCATGGCCTCCTGAAAGCACTTTATTTAATTTTTTTTAAAGAATTAAAGGAATCCCTTGATTAAAAAAAAAGCATTAGGTATATACAGCATAATCAGTGTTATCTAATTTTCCATTACTTAGTCATTCTTTATAGGTGGGGAAATATAGTTTTAATCTAAAAATGACATGTGTCAGGCTGGGGATTTAGTTTGGTGGTTCTGGTGCCTGCCTCACAAGCACAAGATCCTGAGTTCAATCCCTGGCACCAAAAAAATAAATTTAAAAAACAACATTTCTCATTTGTAAAAGATAACTGATAGACTTACCTTAACAATGGCATTTTGAGTCCTATATGTAGCAAAATATGGTTGTTCCAAAAGCCATAAAGAGGTAAGAATGGCAGCTGTTGAGGTCTTTACACGAATTACTGGACTGTACTCACAGGAGGAGCGGGTGACAACAGAGTCACAGACGAGTCTTCGCTCAGACCACCTTACCATCCACTCCAGCAGTCTTCCTATACTGCTGTATGTGCTCTTCAGCATCACAGGAAGATCCTCCTGAGGGTTACTCTCATTATACTGAACTGCTTTATAACTGTATTTTCTACTTTTAATGGACTTCGCATTCCAAGATTGATGGTTTGTTAATTTCTGGATTGTAGATTTCTCTTGATTATCATCTTGAATTCTGTAAACTGACTTTTGTTTTAAACCAAACAGTCCTGTTTTTTCTTTACTTTTATTATCTTCATTTGATGGATTCTCTAACACTGATCTGATCCTTTTATTAACTAGTACTGAAGCTGAAACTGCCTGGTTGTCTAAACTTGCAGCGTATTTGTCATTCACAGCAGATGATTTTTCAGATTCATACGACTCAGGAATAGCAGCAAAGCAGGAACCAGCTCTAAACACATTCTGGCTTTTAGTTTTGTCTTGACGTCGTTTCAATGTTGTATGTACATCAAAAAGTAAAGAATTAAGTTCATGTTCTCTAAGCTGTCCAGAAAAGCTGGTTAGAAATGGAATACCAGGATCTGTGGAACTAAGTAGGTCTCTTTCAAGAATGTAACTCAGAAAGAGATCAAGGAATTTAACATATTCATCATCATCTCGCTCAAATTCCCAGACACCTATTACAGGAAGTGTATTTTGTGATAACTTTTTGTGATCTTCTTTGCTTATAGAGTTTTCTTTCTGATCACAAGTTTTCTTTTTATCATTGAACAAATCAACTAATGATAATTCTGAATGACTTGGGGTAATCCTATAGCCAAAAAAGAAAAAAAAAACATAATCAATTGATTTCTAAAATTAATATTAGAATTAACATTAAATGTGCGTGCTGGTGGGGCTTGGGATTTAGCTCAGAGATGTCATGCCTTCCTGGCAAGCACAAGGTTCTGTTTGATTCCTAGTGCAAGGAAACAAAACCAAACAAAAAACCCATGCTGAGTATGGTAGCACACATCCAGCACTAGGAAGGCTGAGGCTGGAGGACTGCTATGAATTTGAGGCCAGTCTAGGCTACATAGTGAGTTCAGGGCCAGCCTGAACTACAAAGTGAGACCCTTTCTCAAGAAAGAGAGAGAGAGAGAGAGAGACATGGAGGGAGGGAGGAAGGAAGGAAAGGAGAAGGAAAAAAAAGAAAGAAAAAGGAAGGAAGGAAAGAAAGAACGAAGAAGAAAAAAAAATTTTTTTTGAGACAGGGTCTTGCTTTGTAGTTCAGGCTGGTCTTGAGCTCACTATGTAGCCCAGGCAAGCCTCAAACTCAGCAATCCTCCTGCTTCTGCCTCCCAAATGCTAGAATTACAGGCATAAGCCACCATACCCGGCATTGTGGTGTGTGGTACTAACTGCTCGGGGGCATGAGTCAACCATGCCTGGTATTGTATGTGGTTTGCCAGGGACTGAACCAGGGACCTTGCACTTGCTAGGCAGATACTGGAACCACTGAGCTAAATCTCCAGCTCCAAAAGGAATATTGAGGAGGGTAAAAAAAACAGTCCTCCAATATATTAGAATTTAGGAATACAAAGTCAATACAAAGTCATAAGTTACCAATAAACTTAAGAGTTTAAGGGGCTACTGTTTAGCGTCCTTACATCATGTGCCACAAGTAAGACTGCCCCTTTTTGGTTTTACCACACAAATATGGATGCTTTTTCTAAATACCTTTAGCAGCTATGAAACTTGTTAGGCAGGCACCTCACCATCAACCACAGTTTCTTTCAAATGTTACCTTCTTTCAGTTTTCAATTTTTTATTTTATTAGTACATATTTGCAATTCATGCAGTTTATAATCATCTTGGGGAATACAATACTGACTAAAATAGCACAAGCTTATATTCTGTATGGTATCTTAATTTTAGTGAGGCAAAGTACAAAGACAATAATAAAAGATTGTTTCTTTTAGCAAGTTTCTTAGGTGGTCTAAAGGAATAGCTCAATTTTAGAGTGCCAGCCCAGAACATAAGGTCCTGGGTTCAATTCCCAGGATTATCACCAAAAAAAAAAAAAAAAAAAATTTTTTTTAAAAATGAGGCCGGGAATGTGGTTCGGTGGCATAGCACCTGCCTAGCAAGCTTGAGGTCCTGAGTTCATTCCCCAATATAAAAAGGAAAAAAAGTCAACATGTTCCCTAAAGTGAAAGAGATCCTCAGATCTTCCAGTCAGCAAAAAGGTGCCAGGCATTGAGGCTGCACAATAAGCAGCCTGCAGGCCTCTCCTATGCTAACACTTACACACAGCTGTTCGATAACAAGCATGCCAATTAAAAAAGCAGATGTTTGGAATAGATGGGATCGTTTCATTTAAACAAAATTATTGCTGATTAAATGGTCTTTAAGTCATGAGGACAAACACATTGCAGTTACTGAAATTCTAAGAAGAAAATCAGCTTAAATCACAGTGATATGGGTTTAGACAGTAAGCAAGAATTTCCCAACAAATACAAACACATTTCAAAAATAAATGTGTAGGTTCCTATCCTAAAAACCCTTAAAAATGACATAGCTAACCCAAATGCATCAAACTACAGGCTGAGTATCTGAAGTACATAGGTCTAAGGGGTTCCAGTATCATGTTTTTTTTCAAAATTCTGGAATACTTGCATATTATAATGGAGATTCCAGGGATGAGGCCTAAGTCTAAACTGAAATTCACTTGTTTAGGGGTTTGGGGTGTAGCTCAGAGTAGAGCTCTCACTTAGCATATGCAACACCCTTGGTTTGTAGCCAGCAACACAAAAGGAGAAGGAAAAGAGAAAATATGGAAGCTCACTTATTTTAGAGTAATTTTTAGTGCATATCATATTATATTCACACTATCCATGGGAGTAGAGAGGTGAGCATTTTTACATTGTTGGTAGTACAGCCCGCAAAGGATGTTGGCACCAGAAATTACTCATTGCTTACATGAAAACAGTGAATTTTTTTTCCAAAGTCAGTGCTTATTATTAGGAGGGCCCAACTGTACCTTTGGTAGAAAGGTAGCTTGATTTTTTCTTCAATTGACAAAGCTTCAGAGAAGGTATCTGCATCACTGTGTACCACGGAATCACCCAGTTCTGTGAGGGTGGTTCTGCTCAAGCTGGTCCCCACAGAAAACCTGTCAAAACCTGGAGTCTCATCTGGTTTCTCTTCTTCAACTGGTTCCCAAATATTCATCTCAAAAGAGCCTATATTTCTCTGCACACGTTTTAGAGATTTCATCCTCACTTTATGGATAGAATGCATGACAACAGACATCATTTCCTCAGCCTGGGGACCTGAAAAGCAGGGAACAAAAGGACTGTGTTTCATCTCTGTTTCATTAAAACATTTTAGCTCAAAACATAAGGGACTCAATTCTGGTTCCTTTTGGGGACATGAAACTTGAGGATTAAGGCAGAATTACATATTGTTACAGATTACATTTTATTTAGTATTTATTGCAAACAAGTGAGAGGCCTGGGTTCAATCCCCAACACCAAAAAAAACCCCAAAAAACAAAACAACAAAAAAACCACGAACAATTAAAGCCACAACATTGTTAATGTACTTAATACCACTGAATTACACACTTAAAAATGGTTTAAACTGGAGCTGGTGAGAGTGGCACACACTTATAATCTCTGCCGCTCCAGAGACTGAAACAGAAGGGTGGAGAGTTAGATATCACACGACACTTTCAAACAAAGGAAAAAGTTAAAATTAGGATGGGGATGCAGCTCAGTGGCAGAGTGCTTGCCCAGTATGGACAAAGGATTGGTGTGGATCTTCAGCACAAGAAAAAAAAAATACACAAGGTTATTCTGAATGTATACAATGAAATTAGAAGTATAAATAACTAGAAGTATAGAGAAGGAATATTACAAATATCTTCACTAGGCAAAGGACTATATGACCTCTCTCTCCCTTTTCTCCATATCTGTTTAGAGATGGAATCTGGCTATGCTGCCCAGGCTAGAGTGAAACTCAAAGGTTCAAGTAGTCCTCCTGATTCAGCCTCCCAGGTAGATAGGAGTACAAGCTTGTGCTGCCACAGCCAGCTTATGTGCTCATTTTATATATCTTGTTTTTGTTTTTTTCCTTTTGAGACAGGGTCTTGCTTTGTAGTTCAGGCTAGCTCTGAGCTCACCATGTAGTTCAGGCAAGCCTCGAACTCAGCAATCCTCCTTATCTCTGCCTCCTGAGTGCTGGGACCACAGGTATGAGCCACCATGCCTGGCACTGTGGTATGTGGTATTGATGGCTGGTGGGCGTGAGTCTCTACGCCCAGCATTGTATGTGGTTACCGGGAATCAAACTCAGGACCTTGAGTTTGCGAGGATGGCGCCGGAACCACTGAGCCAACCCTCCGGCCCCTTTATATATCTGTTTAATTCTCTCTGAATATATATTCATAAAATAGGTAATTAACTATTTTACAAATAAATAAATGAGGTTCACAGAGACTAAGTATTTCTCAAAGTCACACAGTTATTAACAGTGTCATGACTTAAAGTCAGCACCATGTGGCTCCAAACCACAGAATGAGTTTTGCCGTGGGGTAGGGTGTTAACCTTCTCACACTCTTGTTGCTGGGAAAAGCAAAAGCACAGATATATGAATGGCATAAAATAAATACTTTCAAAACAAAGAGCATCTTTGGCAATCTATCTATTAGATGTCTCAGTAATAATAACAAATACCTTTTACAACACAGTGTCTGAGTCTCTGCTGAAGAGAGTGGTATTTTTCTCTTAAAGGAACTCTTACATCCTCTGGATGGGGAAACGCTTTCACGAAAATTTCTGCTACCTTCAGAAAAAGGTTTTAATAGTTTCATGAGCAACATCCTTTCATTTTTTTCATTTCTCAAATAATTTAACTCAAAATACCAAACCATATTTAGTATTAATCTTTTGATGTTGGACCACAGCCTCTTTTTTTTTTTTTTTTTTTTTGAGACAGGGTCTCGCTTTGTAGTTCAGGCTGGCCCTGAGCTCACTATGTAACCTAGGCAAGCTTTGAACTCAGCAATCCTCCTGTCTCTGCCTCCCAAGTGCTGAGATTACAGGCGTGTACCACCACACCTGGCACTGTGGTATGTGGTATTGATGGCTGGAGGACGTGAGTCACCACGCCCAGCACTGTATGTGGTTACTGGGATCGAACTCAGGACCTTGTGCTTGCGAGGCAGGTGCCGGAACCACTGAGCTAACCCTCCGGCCCAGACCACAGCCTCTTTAATAATGATCCTGTGGTTTGAAGTTAGCATTGACATTTTTCCTCTTTTTTTTTTTTTTGCTTTTTGAGACAGGGTCTCGCTTTGTAGATCAGGCTGGCCCTGAGCTCACTATGGTGCCCAGGCAAGCTTCGAACTCAGCAATCCTCCTGTCTCAGCCTCCCGAGTGCTGGGATTACAGGCGTGAACCACCACGTCCGGCATTTTTCCTCTTTTTAAAAAAATTTTTTTAAAATGTTTAGGACACAAACAGTACATATTCATGGTACAAGGTGATAGTTGTTTTTTTTTTTTTTTGCGGTACCAGGGATCTAACTCGGGGCCTTGTACATCCAAGCTTGGCATGGATCCACTTGAGCTAAATCCCCAGCCCATGGTGATAGTTTGATGCACATATACATTGTGTGACTACCATGGGGGGGGCACATAAGGACACTTCAAATTTCCCACTTATAAAATTTCAGGTAAGGCTGGGGATTTAGCTCAAGAGGTACCATGCCAATCTTGGATGCTTAAGACCCGAGTTTGATCCCCGGTACCACAAAAAAAAAAAAAAAATTTCAGGTAAACAACACTGTTATTAACTACAGTCACAATATTATCATTAGACATCAAGAAGTTATCTTACAGGGCCGGAGGGTTAGCTCAGTGGTTCCGGCGCCTGCCTCGCAAGCGCAAGGACCTGAGTTCGATCCCCAGTTACCACATACAATGCTGGGCGTGGTGGCTCACGCCTGTCATCCCAGCACTTGGGAGGCAGAGACAGGAGGATTGCTGAGTTCGCGGCAGCTTGCCTGGGCACCATAGTGAGCTCAGGGCCAGCCTGAACTACA
>PVIC010057486.1:0-10648 GCA_004025085.1 Thryonomys swinderianus
AACAGGGTCTTGCCTTTACTCTTTGAAGCATTTTTATGATGGTTACTTGAAAACCCTTGTCACATAATGTCAACATCTCTGTCTTTTGGATCTTATAATTTACTAACTTTTCATTTTGAGATCTTCCTGGTTTCTGTTGTGATGAGCGATTCTCTTGAAATCTTAACATTTGGAATAGACTATTAAGAGACTGTAGAGTTTATTTGAATCTTACTTTTAATTTTTTTTTCTGACATGGCTCCAGAGAATTGGGGTGAGAGTCCGTGTCACTCTTGCCAAGGAGACATGGAAGCTCAGGATCCCTGTGCAGCTCCTGCTCAGCAGCCATGGGCAGCCATGCCCTTCTCCCCGCTTGGGAGGGGGGCTTGGACCCCTGTAGGAGCTTACTAGACCCAGGCAGGGGTGAAAGGCTCAGGTGTGTGCTCGGTACTGTGGAGCAGCACCCTGGTGAGAGGGGGTTTGGTGGAGTGGCTGGGGAACCTCGTCATAGCCCGGAGAGGCAGGAAGTGTAAGCTGTGCGCCGGGCCTCTGCCAACCGGCTGCACTGCAGGATTTTCTGTGGTGTTTGGCTGGGGTGGAAACGCTGTTGCATAAAACTTCTCTTTCTCACTTGCCTCCCCTTTTCTGTGTTCTTGGACCAGAGAAAGCAGGCTTTTGTTGGTGTTCTTTTAGTCTGCTCGCATTTGGGATTTCTGATTTCTCAGCTTTTTCAGCTCATGCCCAGGATATAGGAAACAAAAAGGAGCCAGGGGACAAGGCATGGTGTTGCACACCTCTAGTCCCAGTACTTCGGGAGGCTGAGGCAGGAGATTTACAAGTCTAAACCCTGCCTGGGCAATTTAGCCAGATAGCGTCTCAAAATGAAGAATAAGAAGAGTTGGTGATGTTGCTCTGGGTGAAGGCCCTGGGTTCAAACCTGGTTCTGGAAATGAATGAGAAGGAGGAAGAGAAGGGAAAAGAGGAAGGAGAGGAGGAGGGAAGAGGAAGAAGAAGAAAAAAAAATGAAGAAAGAAGAAGAAGGGGAGGGAGCTTACTGCTGTGCTGTTTCTTTGGTCTGAAGGTCTCAGATCAACTAGTGGTCTCTTCTCTTTCCAGAGGTTTTTTTTGTGTTTTCTTGGAAGTGAAAGTTGTTATTTCACTTTTTGGATACATATCAAGGTAAATAGGGTGATCAAGGGCCAGAGATTTAGCTCAGTGGTTCTGGCACCTGCCTAGCAAGCACAAGGTCCCTGGTTTGATCCTCAGTAACCACATATAATACTACTGGGTGTGGTGACTCTCGCCCACCAGCAATCAGTACCATATACCACAGTGCCGGGCATGGTGGCTCATGTCTGTAATCCCAGCACTCGGGAGGCAGAGGCAGGAGGATTGCTGAGTTCAAGGCCTGCAGGGGCTACATAGTGAGCTTAGGGCCAGTCTGAACTAAAAAGCGAGACCCTGTCTCAAAAAAAAAAAAAAAAAAAAAAAAAAGGTGATCAAATATATAGTGAATGTTTGAATTTTTAAAACACAGTAAAAGAACTATTGCCATGAATCCCCTCAAAACACTCCCTCTTGCTCCAAACACCTTCATCCCAACATTCTTGCCATGTTTGGACGGTACTGGAAGTCCGTGCTCACATTTGGAATCTGTCCAGAATGTGGCGGCAGCATCGCCCAGGTGTTGGGGAGTGAACCAGGGCCTTTGCATGGAGAGACATCCTCGGGGCTCTTCACCGTTTATTTTGAGGCAGGGTCTTGCTAAGCTGCGTGGGCTCAACATAAATCTGCAATCCTCCTGCCTCAGCCTCTCAGAGCACTAGGATTTCAGGCTTGTGTCACCACTCCAGACTTACATTCTGTCTTTAAAGCCCCTTCAGTCCTGGGAATCAATATACAACCGACATAATGCCAAGAAGTATAAGCAGGAGCAAAGGGGTCAAGAAAGCTTTATTACTTATAGTAACTAAGAAGAGCACAGGGGTAATTCCCAAAGTGCAGGGGATTTGCTGTGAGAAGTTTTACTTATTCTTGCAGGGAAGACTTTACATCCTCATACCCTCAACCCAAAGGCAGCTTCTTCATGCATGGGATGTTCAAAAATGGGGCCCAAGATGCCTTTGAGTGGAGCATTTACTATTATAATGAGCAAAGTTTACTACAGGCCACCTAAAAGGGATAAATTAGAATGACTTGGTGATTTTTACAGGTTCTTTCTAAACTTTTCTCAGGGGCCTTATCTGAAACTAAAAACAAGTTTGAAGGGCCATTAATAGTCATTTAAAGGGGCAGCAAATGTTCCCTGCAAGCGCAGGTGACGGTCCTTAAAAGTATCTGGTCAGAAGCTAACAGCTGTGCCACACAAGTGACTTCCAAGTCACCTGCAAGGGGAAAGCAACAGGCCAAGACTGTGCAGCGAGTTCACAAGGCCAGGCCCGATGCCTCAGCCGCTGCCAGCCCTCTCCCCTTTCCAGGCACTTCCGCAGAGGAAAGGGCAGCAGTCAGAGAGAGCTACGTGCAGAAGATGGTTCCTGGGACTTGGGGTTTGCAAGTCTTTGAGCAAGTCCTCTCCTGTTGGGGGGGGGGGTCTGACGGTCAGAAGCAAGGGAAAGAGAGAAAGCTTGGTGACAGAACATCTGCCCATGGGACCTCTGAGCCTTAACGGTTTCATCACCATGTGCTCAGCAGAGCTGTCTGTCGCCTGCAAACATGGCCTGAAGTGCTTAGGTTTTATTTTATTTAGTTCTTACACAACCTTTAGTTCCTATTTTAACAGAGGATCTCTAGAAACAGAAAAGTTGAGTGATTTGCCCAAGATTGGCGAGAGGTGCATGCAGAAGGAGAAGGTCTGTCTGATCCTAATTTTCTTGTTTTTAGCCACCATGTTTGTTGTCTGCTCAATTCTGAATAGAGAAAAAGAATATCTTTTGGGATAAGAGTTCTCAAAGCTCAGAAGAAGGTTCCAGAATAAATCTGTTCCTTAGGAGAGAAAAGGGGTGAGAGCGGACCTGTACCAGTTCTGGGAGGTTCTACTGAGAAGGACGGAGCTCCGAGGGGAGGGAAGAGTTGGGGTATGAAGGTGGGGGCTTGGATTCTAGAACTGGAAAAACCTGCATTCGAAACCGGATGCTGCATGAATCTAGGAGTTGGGGCAAGTTGTCGGAGCTTCTACACTTCCATTTCCACATCTGTAAAGTGATTAATAATGGCCTCTCCCTTGGGTTGTGGGTGGGTGCAAAAGAGACAATACCAAGTTCACAATAAATGCCAAAGAAGTGCTGGCTACTGTTTCTACCTGCCATTGTTCTGGCAAGAGGGAGGCACCAGGACATAGAAAGTTCACCCCCGAGGAAGACAACAATGCCCAGCTCAGAGCACCCGGACTGCTGCCTTACCCAGGAGTGGTGAGGCCCAGCACCTGCAGGAGGATACTTGTGGGGACCTGGCTTTCTGCGTAGCAGGACTGAGTGACTTGTAGGGTGTTTCTAACCTGCAGAGCTCATTTTGAGTCTTTGCTACAGTGGCAGTAGTGCCTCCAAGAAGGGCGGGAGAGGCAGCTTCCCTTGGCTCTCGGCCACTCCAGCTGTCTTCTCTGGGAACCTGTTTATCTGGCCCAGAGGGAAGTGGGTGATTGAGAAAGGTGAACAGGAGGGCTGGGCTGTACACACAGTAACCCGCCAGCTCTGGTGCGCTTGCCCCAGACATCAGGCCAGGGGCAGCATCTTCCTGGGCTGCGGTGCCCTGCACACACACAACGCCAATGAGAGGCAGTTTGCAAACTTATTATAAACAGATTACATTTTGTACCCTAATGTGGCTATTGGCTACCTGCCCATGAATTTTAGCCTCCAGGAAAGAAACAATTGTTCAAGGCCAATGTTCTGTGTTTTTACTTTCCATACATTACTGAGGGTTTCCTCCAGTTTCTCTTAAACCCAGCACACATTGTCTCTCTCTTCTTCCTTTCAGAAAGCCCTCCCACTTCTGTACTTAACCAGAAGTCCTGTGAGCTGCTTTTCAGGCTGAGCCTTGCCCAACAGAATCCCTTCTCTCTGAGCTAAAAAAGAGGCCACAAAGCCAGTGTTCCCCTTTCCTCTGAGGGCCACGTCGAGACAGACAAAAGAACAACCAGCTCTAGCCTGAAGGCATCTCCACTTGTCACCCTGGGCACCCACACGTCTGGGTTGCACAATGGACAGCCTCTTTGTCCAGACTTTTCGTTGTCTAAGAAGTTGAGGGGCAGACAAATTTCAGAACAGGGATCTAGGCAGACCCGGAGAGGATGTGGGCAGTGGCAGGAGGTGCTTTTGTTTGCCTGGTGTTCATGGGTACTACATGCAGATGTGCGGACACATGCAGCCACGCTGAGGCACACTCAGGTGTGAACTCATGCACATACAAACACACACAGGAGTTGTTCCAGGTCTCTGAGCTCAGCACTTTTTAGTTACCTCATCTCTAAAAAGTCTGGTAACCATGGCTGTCTATGTGGCTGTCAGGTCTCTGGAGAGGAACCACCCCTGTGCTCAGACCTGCTGGCCACCATCTTTGTGTTAGCACCAAGAAGAGACATGCAGACAGTGATCTGCTAGTTCCAGCGCAGAGGGCCCAGGAATCTGCCGTCTGTGCTAAGGGACAAGGGAACTCACTGGTAATCTCCCCAGGCAGCAAGCCAGGCCAGGCTGTCACCTTCTTCAGAATGACAGTGGCGAGCTGGCTCTGCCCACCGCTCTGGGAAGCCAGAAGCGGGTCTGTTCTCTACTCGGCCCCTGATGGAGGAGTCAAAGCAGGAGTGCCAAGCCCAGCCCATTTGGGGCTTGGCGCAAGACAGTCACCCACAGCTGTTTGCTGATCCAAAAAGCAGGCTCAAGCCAGAAGCTGGAGCGTGGCAACACTTGACAGACACAAGCCAAAGTGCTCTTGTGTCTCTGCAGAGCAGTGGGGGCCGCAGTGGGCTCACCCCCCACCCCAGGGTCTGGCACCTGTTTATTTTTAATTGGGATGGGTGAAATAAGGGCAAATAGTGAGGTTTTATTTTAAACCTGCTTGGAGGAGAAGTAAAATGAGGTGACCTGGAGTTGTGAAAAGGTCCCTGGTCATAAACGCCTTCACCATCAATTAACACCTCTGAATTCCTGAGGCTGGCCAGCAACTGTAATGCTTTGGTTATTTAATATTTCACACCAGCTTCTCTCTGCCTCTCCCTAAGAGGATCTGGAGAAGCTACTCAGTAGATTACTAGCATATACTTATGAATACAGCGTGATGAAGCCTTCAGAGCTGGCCCCAGATGGGAGCTGGCGCTGCCAGTGAACATGACATGACTCACATCAGGGACATCTGAGGCCGGCAGAACCCCTTCCTCTGTCCCCAGACTCTTTCAAGCAACATATCTGGCCAGAAGGCAAAGTAGATGTCATCCGAGTGGGTACTCAGCCACCAGCCTGCTGTATCTGGCTGTCCCTGGGAGATAAGGAGGACACAGGTTTTAGGCTTTGGAATTTAAAATGTGTTTTTAATAGGTAATTTTTGCATGCAGTCCAGAAAGTAAAAGATGCAAGCCAATGTGCGGAGAAGGGCTCTTCTTTCCCGCTCTGTCCCTCAGGAGTCTCGTCTCCTTCCCCAGAAGCGACCCCCACAGCCTGATTCCTTGAGTCGTGTGGGGTTCTCAGCACACACAGCTGGGGCGCTTGATTCTGTTACACAAAGGGCAGCACACCGCACCGCTGTTTATTTAGCCAGTTGCAGACTGTTAGACATTCGGGTAGTGTTTAGTCTTCGATGAATTCGAGTGATGCTGCCCAAATAGCCTTCTGGGTGCACACGGCTCACACCTGCATGAGGTATCTGTAGGTGAACTCACAGCAGCTGAATTCCCAATTTGAGCAGTAAGTGTGTTTGCAGTTTTGATAGATATTGCCAAACTGTCTTCCAGTGCAGTTATGCTATTTTACAAACCACTAGGATACAGAAGAATATCTATTTCCAAACACCTTTGGGCCTATGGAACATAAGCAAAATTCCACAGCTTGAAAGATTAAAAAAGGTAGCTTGATATAGACTTCAACTACATTTTTCAAGGGAATGACATTGGCTATCTCTTCAGATATGAAGGGCCATGATGAAATAATCCCTACACATTTTACATTAAGGATATTTATTGTTGTTGTTGTTGTTTTTGTTTTGTTGTTTTGAGACAGGGTCTCGCTTTGTAGTTCAAGCTGGCCCTGAGCTCACTATGTACCCCAGGCAAGCCTCGAACTCAGCAATCCTCTTGCCTCTGCCTCCCAAGTGCTGGGATTACAGGTGTGAGCCACCATGCCCGGCACATTAAGGATATTTGCACCTTGTCTGAGATACTAATTTAAAATAGTTTTTCTTCCAATTCGGCATTTGCCCTTTATGTTTGCTTATAGTATGTTTGGCCATACAGACAAACTTGATTTTTTTTTTTTTAACATAGGATTTTGCTATCTAGTTCAGGCTGACCTTGAACTTGTGATGATCCTCCTGCCTCAAGCTTCCAAGAGTTGGTATTATGGTTGTGCTCTACCATGCCTTGCTTTTAATCTTGATTTTTTAAAATATAGTCATTTTCATCATTTTTAAAAGTTTTGTGTGCTATATTTATGTGTATTAAAATATTCCTCACTTTGAAATAAAAAAATATTGTTTTCTCTCAGTATTTCTATGGCTTCCTTTTCTTTTACATTTAGATATTTGATCTATGTGGACTGGATTTGGCTCTTATAATGTGTAGTCTGGACTCTATTTTTTTCCAATGAGCAGTCAATTACCTCCATATTATTCACCAAATGTTCCATTTGTCCCCCCTGATTTGAAATGTCACCTCTGACTTCTCACAGTGTGGCCTGTGTCCTGTAGGCTTTATATTCTGGGGAATAGTAATGCTTTTCAATAAATGACACATCTTGCTACAGTGGCTCAGAATTCCTGACCAGGGAACACCCCACACGACCTTCTTGTTTATAGTTTAACACACTGTCTTAGTCACTTTCTTGTCCATGGAACACCATACCTGATACCCACAATTAAAAAAAGGAGAAATTTATTTTGGCTCACATTTCAGTCCATTGTGAGTTGGCTTCAAAGAAGGACAGTGTGGCACCAGGACTTGATGGAGGAGTAGCTACTCTTGCCATGACAGACAGGAAGCAGAGAGTCAAGGGAGGAGGAAGACAGAACCTTCCAGGACCACAGCCACAGTGGCTCCACCTCTTCTGGCTAGGCCACACCTCCTAACAGCAAAGCACCTATAATGGCCTCATAATTTCATTACTTTCCACGTAGCCTTAGAGGGACATTTACATATAAACCCTAACACCGAGGAAAACGCCTCCTTCTCATTTCGAAAACATGACTTTTCCTGCTTGCTGTACTTTCTGATGTATCTCATTTGAACTTCCCTCCACTCACTCCACCTGGTCACTTCAATATAGGTCTCCGTGCAAATATCACATACCTTATATAAAGAGTATGGAGATTTGAGCTGGGAAGAATACAGCCTAAGTCAGAAGGGAGGAAGAAGGGAAAGCGGGGGCAAAGGAGGGAAGAAAGGAAGCCTAACCCCATGCACAGCGGGAAGCCTTCTCCGTGAGCCCGGGAAGTGGTTGGGTCTGTTCCTGTTCCTGGATGGGCCGAGCTGTCAAGCCTCTAGAAGGGCCACGATCTTGGTCCCAAGGTCCTCGAGATGCTGTAATGTCCTGCTAGACAGTCCTGTTCTGGAGAGGCAGGAGATGATCTACTGTGATGGACAAAATCAAGACACTCCCTGACAGGGCAACTATCAGATATGTGCAGACAGGTGTCAGAGCCAGGAGGACCTCTCTCTCTGCTAGGCCACTCATAACCATTTCCTGCAACTGTTTATGGTCACAGGAGGTGACCAGCAGTCTGAAAGTGGTGATTGCCATTCTCAGCACATGATACAGGAGTTTTTGCTTTTGAGAGGACTTTGGTATCAATACCATTTTCCAAATTCTTTTGTCCTTATATTTTTTTTCTTAAAAAGAAAATCACTGTAAGACCATCACTAGAGATAACTATTAGAAAGGATCCAAAATTTTAACTATTTTTTCATGTATAAAAATTATATGTATGTTTTCTTCTACAACACTGGATTACAGCATCTATAGCACTTTTCATTAGGAAATAATCTTTTGAAACACGCGTAGTACAGTGTTCTAAGTGCATCATGGTTTATTTAACCATTCCCTAATGGCTTGTTTCTAGCTATAGAAAAATCCCTTCGAGTGTCACTTCTAGATTGGGATAAGCCCAGCCAAGCCTCCTGCAGCACCAGGTCCTGGAATGATGATTATCTTCCATCCATGGATGAGGACACAGATGGCATAGAAGGCTGACTGAACTTCAGTACTTGAAGATACACACTCAGAGACCAGTGTGAGGGTTCCCACACACAGCAGTGACCCTGCCCCTGGGCCCCTGTGTATGTTACCTTCTTAGCCATCACTTGGAATGAAGTCCAAGAAACTAGGGCTGCCGTGGGGCTGTGTTAAGGTGTGGAACCTTTAAAAGATGGGCCTAGTGGAGGCGGTCAGGTCACAGGGCTCCGCCCTCATGAATGGGTTCATGAGGAGAGTAGGTCAGGTCTCCTGGGATTGGATTAGTTCTCACAAAGATGGGTTGATATATTGAATCTGGCCTCTCCCTTGAAGCTCTTTGGGGCCTCCCTGCAGAGCGAAGCCAATGCCAGTGCCACACTCTGGAGTTTCCAGAACTGGGGACTGAATTTCTTTACTTTATGAAGTTCTCAGCCATTGGTGTTCTGTTTTAATAGCACAAAATAAACCGTAAGAACCATTCAGAAAGAGAAGTACTAGCTGACCTTTTTTCTTTGCATCTCTATGGTTGTATGTGAGTTTGAGCATCTTTGTATATCTTACAGATCATTTGCATTTATTTGATTGTTATGTTTTTTGCCCATTTTCTGATCTTATTCTATTTATGTATGTATATATAATATATATGATTATCTGTCATATATATTCCTCAGGTGGATTTTTTTGCCTTTTAATTTTTTTATGCCTACCAATGTTTTTCTCTGTAATTATTCCTATTATTTTTATGCTTAGGAAGGTTTTATTCCATCCAAGTACAGTTAAGTGTTTATTTGTATTTAGCTCTCCAATGTGTTCAGTTTTGTGTGTGTGTGTGTGTGTATTTTTTTGGGGGGTACAGGGTGTTGAGCTTGGGCCCTTGTGCTTCTAAGGTAGGTGTGGTACCATTTGAACTAAATCCCCAGCCCTGTTCAGTTTTGTATTTAATTCCTAAATCTATATAGAGGTTACTGTTTTTTTTAAATTTAAATTTATTGGTACATTTTAGGTTTACAACATGATGACATTCATCACTGGGATCTTGAACCTGTACATGACATACCTTGATTCTTACTTTTCCTCATTCTCCTACCCTCCCCTCAACCCCTCCACCCTTAACCATTTACAAAGACTTTGTTTCTGTTTTTCTTTCTTTTTCATATTTCTTTTCTTTCCCTTTCCTTTCCTCCACATCCTCTCTTTAGTTCCCCTTCTCCCTTGAACATTTTCTTTCTTTTTAACAATATGTATTATACACTATGGTCCTCAATTACAGTTTCAGTTTCTCACACTGGGGAAACAATTTGGTATTTACACATGTGTGTCCTATTTATTTCACTTAGGAGTATGGTCTCTGTGTGCATCTATTTAACTCTAAATGTCTCAAGTTTATAATTTTTTATGGATGAATGGTACTCCATTCTATTAAAAAAATCGTATCTTCTTTATTCAGTCACTAAATGATGGGCATTTGGGCTGTATCCAAGATTTGCCTACCACATACTGTGCTGCTATAAATATGGGTACTCATATCACTGTGGTGTGATGGTTTTAATTTTTTTGGGAGGTTACCCAGCAGGGGAGCAACTGGTAGAAATAGTTAATTTCCCTTTAAAGAGGTTCATTCAGAAGTATTGAAATCAGCTTTTATGTGGCAGCTACATCTATTGACAGTTGTATTACGCCCATTACCTGGATGGGTTCCTGTCTCATTATTCAGTTACCAGGTGTGTTATACAACTCTGGGAGGATCACACCTAGAGAATATTTTACATATATCAATGCAAACCAAAGCCACTACTGAGTGACATTAAACCCATGGCAATTAAAATCACCAGATTTTCTTGGTTCTGGGGCTATGGATACAACTTTACAGAGGACATCTTTCTGTAAGGCCTGCTAGTTGCTCTAGTTTTCATTAAAACTTCCACATAACTATATGCATCCATTAGATAATATTTTGTGTTTGGCTTTTCATCTTGCAGCGTACTTTCCTTTTATATTCTCAGGGGTTAAAAGAGACTTCACTGGTGCCAGAGGGTTAGCTCAGTGGTTCTGGCACCTGCCTCGCAAGCACAAGGTCCTGAGTTCAATCCCCAGAAACCACATACAATGCTGGGCGTGGAGACTCACGCCCACCAGCCATCAATACCACATACCACAGTGCCGGGCGTGGTGGCTCACGCCTGTCATCCCAGCACTCGGGAGGCAGAGACAGGAGGATTGCCAAGTTTGAAGCTTGCCTAGGCTACATAGTGAGCTCAGAGCCAGCCCGAACTACAAAGCAAGACCCTGTCTCAAAAAAA